>CM074720.1:514578575-514748575 GCA_037306005.1 Rhinophrynus dorsalis
TCTGTTTAGTGTGCAAAGTTGCAGATTAGCAGCACATTCTGTTTAGTGCTGCAAAGTGTAAAAAATAAACGTCACATATTCCGTTCACTGTGCCTAGCCGCAGATAAGCAGCACATTCTGTTTAGTGTGCAAAGTTGCAGATTAGCAGCACATTCTGTTTAGTGTGCAAAGTGTAAAAAATAAACATCACATATTCCGTTCACTGTGCCTAGCCGCAGATAAGCAGCACATTCTGTTTCGTGTGCAAAGTTGCAGATTAGCAGCACATTCTGTTTAGTGTGCAAAGTGTAAAAAATAAACGTCACATATTCCTTTCACTGTGCCTAGCCGCAGATTAGCAGCACATTCTGTTTAGTGTGCAAAGTTTCAGATTAGCAAGCACATTCTGTTTAGTGTGCAAAGTTGCCACATTAGCAGCACATTCTGTTTAGTGTGGAAAGTGTAAAAAATAAACGTCACATATTCCTTTCACTGTGCCTAGCCGCAGATTAGCAGCACATTCTGTTTAGTGTGCAAAGTTGCAGATTAGCAGCACATTCTGTTTAGTGTGCAAAGTTGCAGATTAGCAGCACATTCTGTTTAGTGTGGAAGTGTAAAAAATAAACGTCACATATTCCTTTCACTGAGACTAGCCGCAGATTAGCAGCACATTCTGTTTCGTGTGCAAAGTTGCAGATTAGCAGCACATTCTGTTTTAGTGTGCAAAGTGTAAAAAATAAACGTCACATATTCCTTTCACTGTGCCTAGCCGCAGATTAGCAGCACATTCTGTTTAGTGTGCAAAGTTGCAGATTAGCAGCACATTCTGTTTAGTGTGCAAAGTTGCAACATTAGCAGCACATTCTGTTAGTGTGGAAAGTGTAAAAAATAAACGTCACATATTCCTTTCACTGTGCCTAGCCGCAGATTAGCAGCACATTCTGTTTAGTGTTGCAAAGTTGCAGATTAGCAGCACATTCTGTTTAGTGTGCAAAGTTGCAGATTAGCAGCACATTCTGTTTAGTGTGGAAAGTGTAAAAAATAAACGTCACATATTCCTTTCACTGTGACTAGCCGCAGATTAGCAGCACATTCTGTCTATTGTGCAAAGTTGCAGATTAGCAGCACATTCTGTTTAGTGTGCAAAGTGTAAAAATAAACGTCACATATTCCGTTCACTGTGCCTAGCCGCAGATAAGCAGCACATTCTGTTTAGAGTGCAAAGTTGCAGATTAGCAGCACATTCTGTTTAGTGTGGGAAAGTGTAAAAAACAATGTCACATATTCCGTTCACTGTGCCTAGCCGCAGATTAGCAGGCACATTCTGTTTAGTGTGCAAAGTTGCAGATTAGCAGCACATTCTGTTTAGTGTGCAAAGTGTAAAAAAATAAACATCACATAATTCCGTTCACTGTGCCTAGCCGCAGATAAGCAGCACATTCTGTTTAGTGTGCAAAGTTGCAGATTAGCAGCACATTCTGTTTAGTGTGCAAAGTGTAAAAAATAAACGTCACATATTCCTTTCACTGTGCCTAGCCGCAGATTAGCAGCACATTCTGTTTCGTGTGCAAAGTTGCAGATTAGCAGCACATTCTGTTCAGTGTGCAAAGTTGCACATTAGCAGCACATTCTGTTTAGTGTGGAAAGTGTAAAAAATAAACGTCACATATTCCTTTCACTGTGCCTAGCCGCAGATTAGCAGCACATTCTGTTTAGTGTGCAAAGTTGCAGATTAGCAGCACATTCTGTTTAGTGTGCAAAGTTGCAGATTAGCAGCACATTCTGTTTAGTGTGGAAAGTGTAAAAAATAAACGTCACATATTCCTTTCACTGTGACTAGCCGCAGATTAGCAGCACATTCTGTTTAGTGTGCAAAGTTGCAGATTAGCAGCACATTCTGTTTAGTGTGCAAAGTGTAAAAAATAAACGTCACATATTCCGTTCACTGTGCCTAGCCGCAGATAAGCAGCACATTCTGTTTAGTGTGCAAAGTTGCAGATTAGCAGCACATTCTGTTTAGTGTGGAAAGTGTAAAAAATAAATGTCACATATTCCGTTCACTGTGCCTAGCCGCAGATTAGCAGCACATTCTGTTTAGTGTGCAAAGTTGCAGATTAGCAGCACATTCTGTTCAGTGTGCAAAGTGTAAAAAATAAACGTCACATATTCCTTTCACTGTGCCTAGCCGCAGATTAGCAGCACATTCTGTTTAGTGTGCAAAGTTGCAGATTAGCAGCACATTCTGTTTAGTGTGCAAAGTTGCAGATTAGCAGCACATTCTGTTTAGTGTGGAAAGTGTAAAAAATAAACGTCACATATTCCTTTCACTGTGCCTAGCCGCAGATTAGCAGCACATTCTGTTTAGTGTGCAAAGTTGCAGATTAGCAGCACATTCTGTTTAGTGTGGAAAGTGTAAAAAATAAACGTCACATATTCCTTTCACTGTGCCTAGCCGCAGATTAGCAGCACATTCTGTTTAGTGTGCAAAGTTGCAGATTAGCAGCACATTCTGTTTAGTGTGCAAAGTTGCAGATTAGCAGCACATTCTGTTTAGTGTGCAAAGTTGCAGATTAGCAGCACATTCTGTTTAGTGTGGAAAGTGTAAAAAATAAACGTCACATATTCCTTTCACTGTGCCTAGCCGCAGATTAGCAGCACATTCTGTTTAGTGTGCAAAGTTGCAGATTAGCAGCACATTCTGTTTAGTGTGCAAAGTGTAAAAAATAAACGTCACATATTCCGTTCACTGTGCCTAGCCGCAGATAAGCAGCACATTCTGTTTAGTGTGCAAAGTTGCAGATTAGCAGCACATTCTGTTTAGTGTGCAAAGTGTAAAAAATAAACGTCACATATTCCGTTCACTGTGCCTAGCCGCAGATAAGCAGCACATTCTGTTTAGTGTGCAAAGTTGCAGATTAGCAGCACATTCTGTTTAGTGTGCAAAGTGTAAAAAATAAACATCACATATTCCGTTCACTGTGCCTAGCCGCAGATAAGCAGCACATTCTGTTTCGTGTGCAAAGTTGCAGATTAGCAGCACATTCTGTTTAGTGTGCAAAGTGTAAAAAATAAACGTCACATATTCCTTTCACTGTGCCTAGCCGCAGATTAGCAGCACATTCTGTTTAGTGTGCAAAGTTGCAGATTAGCAGCACATTCTGTTTAGTGTGCAAAGTTGCACATTAGCAGCACATTCTGTTTAGTGTGGAAAGTGTAAAAAATAAACGTCACATATTCCTTTCACTGTGCCTAGCCGCAGATTAGCAGCACATTCTGTTTAGTGTGCAAAGTTGCAGATTAGCAGCACATTCTGTTTAGTGTGCAAAGTTGCAGATTAGCAGCACATTCTGTTTAGTGTGGAAAGTGTAAAAAATAAACGTCACATATTCCTTTCACTGTGACTAGCCGCAGATTAGCAGCACATTCTGTTTCGTGTGCAAAGTTGCAGATTAGCAGCACATTCTGTTTAGTGTGCAAAGTGTAAAAAATAAACGTCACATATTCCTTTCACTGTGCCTAGCCGCAGATTAGCAGCACATTCTGTTTAGTGTGCAAAGTTGCAGATTAGCAGCACATTCTGTTTAGTGTGCAAAGTTGCACATTAGCAGCACATTCTGTTTAGTGTGGAAAGTGTAAAAAATAAACGTCACATATTCCTTTCACTGTGCCTAGCCGCAGATTAGCAGCACATTCTGTTTAGTGTGCAAAGTTGCAGATTAGCAGCACATTCTGTTTAGTGTGCAAAGTTGCAGATTAGCAGCACATTCTGTTTAGTGTGGAAAGTGTAAAAAATAAACGTCACATATTCCTTTCACTGTGACTAGCCGCAGATTAGCAGCACATTCTGTTTAGTGTGCAAAGTTGCAGATTAGCAGCACATTCTGTTTAGTGTGCAAAGTGTAAAAAATAAACGTCACATATTCCGTTCACTGTGCCTAGCCGCAGATAAGCAGCACATTCTGTTTAGAGTGCAAAGTTGCAGATTAGCAGCACATTCTGTTTAGTGTGGAAAGTGTAAAAAACAAATGTCACATATTCCGTTCACTGTGCCTAGCCGCAGATTAGCAGCACATTCTGTTTAGTGTGCAAAGTTGCAGATTAGCAGCACATTCTGTTTAGTGTGCAAAGTGTAAAAAATAAACATCACATATTCCGTTCACTGTGCCTAGCCGCAGATAAGCAGCACATTCTGTTTAGTGTGCAAAGTTGCAGATTAGCAGCACATTCTGTTTAGTGTGCAAAGTGTAAAAAATAAACGTCACATATTCCTTTCACTGTGCCTAGCCGCAGATTAGCAGCACATTCTGTTTAGTGTGCAAAGTTGCAGATTAGCAGCACATTCTGTTTAGTGTGCAAAGTTGCACATTAGCAGCACATTCTGTTTAGTGTGGAAAGTGTAAAAAATAAACGTCACATATTCCTTTCACTGTGCCTAGCCGCAGATTAGCAGCACATTCTGTTTAGTGTGCAAAGTTGCAGATTAGCAGCACATTCTGTTTAGTGTGCAAAGTTGCAGATTAGCAGCACATTCTGTTTAGTGTGGAAAGTGTAAAAAATAAACGTCACATATTCCTTTCACTGTGACTAGCCGCAGATTAGCAGCACATTCTGTTTAGTGTGCAAAGTTGCAGATTAGCAGCACATTCTGTTTAGTGTGCAAAGTGTAAAAAATAAACGTCACATATTCCGTTCACTGTGCCTAGCCGCAGATAAGCAGCACATTCTGTTTAGTGTGCAAAGTTGCAGATTAGCAGCACATTCTGTTTAGTGTGGAAAGTGTAAAAAATAAATGTCACATATTCCGTTCACTGTGCCTAGCCGCAGATTAGCAGCACATTCTGTTTAGTGTGCAAAGTTGCAGATTAGCAGCACATTCTGTTCAGTGTGCAAAGTGTAAAAAATAAACGTCACATATTCCTTTCACTGTGCCTAGCCGCAGATTAGCAGCACATTCTGTTTAGTGTGCAAAGTTGCAGATTAGCAGCACATTCTGTTTAGTGTGCAAAGTTGCAGATTAGCAGCACATTCTGTTTAGTGTGGAAAGTGTAAAAAATAAACGTCACATATTCCTTTCACTGTGCCTAGCCGCAGATTAGCAGCACATTCTGTTTAGTGTGCAAAGTTGCAGATTAGCAGCACATTCTGTTTAGTGTGGAAAGTGTAAAAAATAAACGTCACATATTCCTTTCACTGTGCCTAGCCGCAGATTAGCAGCACATTCTGTTTAGTGTGCAAAGTTGCAGATTAGCAGCACATTCTGTTTAGTGTGCAAAGTTGCAGATTAGCAGCACATTCTGTTTAGTGTGCAAAGTTGCAGATTAGCAGCACATTCTGTTCAGTGTGCAAAGTGTAAAAAATAAACGTCACATATTCCTTTCACTGTTCCTAGCCGCAGATTAGCAGCACATTCTGTTTAGTGTGCAAAGTTGCAGATTAGCAGCACATTCTGTTTAGTGTGCAAAGTTGCAGATTAGCAGCACATTCTGTTTAGTGTGGAAAGTGTAAAAAATAAACGTCACATATTCCTTTCACTGTGCCTAGCCGCAGATTAGCAGCACATTCTGTTTAGTGTGCAAAGTTGCAGATTAGCAGCACATTCTGTTTAGTGTGGAAAGTGTAAAAAATAAACGTCACATATTCCTTTCACTGTGCCTAGCCGCAGATTAGCAGCACATTCTGTTTAGTGTGCAAAGTTGCAGATTAGCAGCACATTCTGTTTAGTGTGCAAAGTTGCAGATTAGCAGCACATTCTGTTTAGTGTGGAAAGTGTAAAAAATAAACGTCACATATTCCTTTCACTGTGCCTAGCCGCAGATTAGCAGCACATTCTGTTTAGTGTGCAAAGTTGCAGATTAGCAGCACATTCTGTTTAGTGTGCAAAGTGTAAAAAATAAACGTCACATATTCCGTTCACTGTGCCTAGCCGCAGATAAGCAGCACATTCTGTTTAGTGTGCAAAGTTGCAGATTAGCAGCACATTCTGTTTAGTGTGCAAAGTGTAAAAAATAAACGTCACATATTCCGTTCACTGTGCCTAGCCGCAGATAAGCAGCACATTCTGTTTAGTGTGCAAAGTTGCAGATTAGCAGCACATTCTGTTTAGTGTGCAAAGTGTAAAAAATAAACATCACATATTCCGTTCACTGTGCCTAGCCGCAGATAAGCAGCACATTCTGTTTCGTGTGCAAAGTTGCACATTAGCAGCACATTCTGTTTAGTGTGCAAAGTGTAAAAAATAAACGTCACATATTCCTTTCACTGTGCCTAGCCGCAGATTAGCAGCACATTCTGTTTAGTGTGCAAAGTTGCAGATTAGCAGCACATTCTGTTTAGTGTGCAAAGTTGCACATTAGCAGCACATTCTGTTTAGTGTGGAAAGTGTAAAAATTAAACGTCACATATTCCTTTCACTGTGCCTAGCCGCAGATTAGCAGCACATTCTGTTTAGTGTGCAAAGTTGCAGATTAGCAGCACATTCTGTTTAGTGTGCAAAGTTGCAGATTAGCAGCACATTCTGTTTAGTGTGGAAAGTGTAAAAAATAAACGTCACATATTCCTTTCACTGTGACTAGCCGCAGATTAGCAGCACATTCTGTTTAGTGTGCAAAGTTGCAGATTAGCAGCACATTCTGTTTAGTGTGCAAAGTGTAAAAAATAAACGTCACATATTCCGTTCACTGTGCCTAGCCGCAGATAAGCAGCACATTCTGTTTAGTGTGCAAAGTTGCAGATTAGCAGCACATTCTGTTTAGTGTGCAAAGTGTAAAAAATAAACGTCACATATTCCGTTCACTGTGCCTAGCCGCAGATAAGCAGCACATTCTGTTTAGTGTGCAAAGTTGCAGATTAGCAGCACATTCTGTTTAGTGTGCAAAGTGTAAAAAATAAACGTCACATATTCCGTTCACTGTGCCTAGCCGCAGATAAGCAGCACATTCTGTTTCGTGTGCAAAGTTGCAGATTAGTAGCACATTCTGTTCAGTGTGCAAAGTTGCAGATTAGCAGCACATTCTGTTTAGTGTGCAAAGTGTAAAAAATAAACGTCACATATTCCTTTCACTGTGCCTAGCCGCAGATTAGCAGCACATTCTGTTTAGTGTGCAAAGTTGCAGATTAGCAGCACATTCTGTTTAGTGTGCAAAGTTGCAGATTAGCAGCACATTCTGTTTAGTGTGGAAAGTGTAAAAAATAAACGTCACATATTCCTTTCACTGTGCCTAGCCGCAGATTAGCAGCACATTCTGTTTAGTGTGCAAAGTTGCAGATTAGCAGCACATTCTGTTTAGTGTGGAAAGTGTAAAAAATAAACGTCACATATTCCTTTCACTGTGCCTAGCCGCAGATTAGCAGCACATTCTGTTTAGTGTGCAAAGTTGCAGATTAGCAGCACATTCTGTTTAGTGTGCAAAGTTGCAGATTAGCAGCACATTCTGTTTAGTGTGGAAAGTGTAAAAAATAAACGTCACATATTCCTTTCACTGTGCCTAGCCGCAGATTAGCAGCACATTCTGTTTAGTGTGCAAAGTTGCAGATTAGCAGCACATTCTGTTTAGTGTGCAAAGTGTAAAAAATAAACGTCACATATTCCGTTCACTGTGCCTAGCCGCAGATAAGCAGCACATTCTGTTTAGTGTGCAAAGTTGCAGATTAGCAGCACATTCTGTTTAGTGTGCAAAGTGTAAAAAATAAACGTCACATATTCCGTTCACTGTGCCTAGCCGCAGATAAGCAGCACATTCTGTTTAGTGTGCAAAGTTGCAGATTAGCAGCACATTCTGTTTAGTGTGCAAAGTGTAAAAAATAAACATCACATATTCCGTTCACTGTGCCTAGCCGCAGATAAGCAGCACATTCTGTTTCGTGTGCAAAGTTGCAGATTAGCAGCACATTCTGTTTAGTGTGCAAAGTGTAAAAAATAAACGTCACATATTCCTTTCACTGTGCCTAGCCGCAGATTAGCAGCACATTCTGTTTAGTGTGCAAAGTTGCAGATTAGCAGCACATTCTGTTTAGTGTGCAAAGTTGCACATTAGCAGCACATTCTGTTTAGTGTGGAAAGTGTAAAAAATAAACGTCACATATTCCTTTCACTGTGCCTAGCCGCAGATTAGCAGCACATTCTGTTTAGTGTGCAAAGTTGCAGATTAGCAGCACATTCTGTTTAGTGTGCAAAGTTGCAGATTAGCAGCACATTCTGTTTAGTGTGGAAAGTGTAAAAAATAAACGTCACATATTCCTTTCACTGTGACTAGCCGCAGATTAGCAGCACATTCTGTTTAGTGTGCAAAGTTGCAGATTAGCAGCACATTCTGTTTAGTGTGCAAAGTGTAAAAAATAAACGTCACATATTCCGTTCACTGTGCCTAGCCGCAGATAAGCAGCACATTCTGTTTAGTGTGCAAAGTTGCAGATTAGCAGCACATTCTGTTTAGTGTGGAAAGTGTAAAAAATAAACGTCACATATTCCGTTCACTGTGCCTAGCCGCAGATTAGCAGCACATTCTGTTTAGTGTGCAAAGTTGCAGATTAGCAGCACATTCTGTTTAGTGTGCAAAGTGTAAAAAATAAACATCACATATTCCGTTCACTGTGCCTAGCCGCAGATAAGCAGCACATTCTGTTTAGTGTGCAAAGTTGCAGATTAGCAGCACATTCTGTTTAGTGTGCAAAGTGTAAAAAATAAACGTCACATATTCCTTTCACTGTGCCTAGCCGCAGATTAGCAGCACATTCTGTTTAGTGTGCAAAGTTGCAGATTAGCAGCACATTCTGTTTAGTGTGCAAAGTTGCACATTAGCAGCACATTCTGTTTAGTGTGGAAAGTGTAAAAAATAAACGTCACATATTCCTTTCACTGTGCCTAGCCGCAGATTAGCAGCACATTCTGTTTAGTGTGCAAAGTTGCAGATTAGCAGCACATTCTGTTTAGTGTGCAAAGTTGCAGATTAGCAGCACATTCTGTTTAGTGTGGAAAGTGTAAAAAATAAACGTCACATATTCCTTTCACTGTGACTAGCCGCAGATTAGCAGCACATTCTGTTTAGTGTGCAAAGTTGCAGATTAGCAGCACATTCTGTTTAGTGTGCAAAGTGTAAAAAATAAACGTCACATATTCCGTTCACTGTGCCTAGCCGCAGATAAGCAGCACATTCTGTTTAGTGTGCAAAGTTGCAGATTAGCAGCACATTCTGTTTAGTGTGGAAAGTGTAAAAAATAAACGTCACATATTCCGTTCACTGTGCCTAGCCGCAGATTAGCAGCACATTCTGTTTAGTGTGCAAAGTTGCAGATTAGCAGCACATTCTGTTTAGTGTGCAAAGTTGCAGATTAGCAGCACATTCTGTTTAGTTTGGAAAGTGTAAAAAATAAACGTCACATATTCCTTTCACTGTGCCTAGCCGCAGATTAGCAGCACATTCTGTTTAGTGTGCAAAGTTGCAGATTAGCAGCACATTCTGTTTAGTGTGGAAAGTGTAAAAAATAAACGTCACATATTCCTTTCACTGTGCCTAGCCGCAGATTAGCAGCACATTCTGTTTAGTGTGCAAAGTTGCAGATTAGCAGCACATTCTGTTTAGTGTGCAAAGTTGCAGATTAGCAGCACATTCTGTTTAGTGTGCAAAGTTGCAGATTAGCAGCACATTCTGTTTAGTGTGGAAAGTGTAAAAAATAAACGTCACATATTCCTTTCACTGTGCCTAGCCGCAGATTAGCAGCACATTCTGTTTAGTGTGCAAAGTTGCAGATTAGCAGCACATTCTGTTTAGTGTGCAAAGTGTAAAAAATAAACGTCACATATTCCGTTCACTGTGCCTAGCCGCAGATAAGCAGCACATTCTGTTTAGTGTGCAAAGTTGCAGATTAGCAGCACATTCTGTTTAGTGTGCAAAGTGTAAAAAATAAACGTCACATATTCCGTTCACTGTGCCTAGCCGCAGATAAGCAGCACATTCTGTTTAGTGTGCAAAGTTGCAGATTAGCAGCACATTCTGTTTAGTGTGCAAAGTGTAAAAAATAAACATCACATATTCCGTTCACTGTGCCTAGCCGCAGATAAGCAGCACATTCTGTTTCGTGTGCAAAGTTGCAGATTAGCAGCACATTCTGTTTAGTGTGCAAAGTGTAAAAAATAAACGTCACATATTCCTTTCACTGTGCCTAGCCGCAGATTAGCAGCACATTCTGTTTAGTGTGCAAAGTTGCAGATTAGCAGCACATTCTGTTTAGTGTGCAAAGTTGCAGATTAGCAGCACATTCTGTTTAGTGTGGAAAGTGTAAAAAATAAACGTCACATATTCCTTTCACTGTGCCTAGCCGCAGATTAGCAGCACATTCTGTTTAGTGTGCAAAGTTGCAGATTAGCAGCACATTCTGTTTAGTGTGCAAAGTGTAAAAAATAAACGTCACATATTCCGTTCACTGTGCCTAGCCGCAGATAAGCAGCACATTCTGTTTAGTGTGCAAAGTTGCAGATTAGCAGCACATTCTGTTTAGTGTGGAAAGTGTAAAAAATAAACGTCACATATTCCGTTCACTGTGCCTAGCCGCAGATTAGCAGCACATTCTGTTTAGTGTGCAAAGTTGCAGATTAGCAGCACATTCTGTTTAGTGTGCAAAGTGTAAAAAATAAACATCACATATTCCGTTCACTGTGCCTAGCCGCAGATAAGCAGCACATTCTGTTTAGTGTGCAAAGTTGCAGATTAGCAGCACATTCTGTTTAGTGTGCAAAGTGTAAAAAATAAACGTCACATATTCCTTTCACTGTGCCTAGCCGCAGATTAGCAGCACATTCTGTTTAGTGTGCAAAGTTGCAGATTAGCAGCACATTCTGTTTAGTGTGCAAAGTTGCACATTAGCAGCACATTCTGTTTAGTGTGGAAAGTGTAAAAAATAAACGTCACATATTCCTTTCACTGTGCCTAGCCGCAGATTAGCAGCACATTCTGTTTAGTGTGCAAAGTTGCAGATTAGCAGCACATTCTGTTTAGTGTGCAAAGTTGCAGATTAGCAGCACATTCTGTTTAGTGTGGAAAGTGTAAAAAATAAACGTCACATATTCCTTTCACTGTGACTAGCCGCAGATTAGCAGCACATTCTGTTTAGTGTGCAAAGTTGCAGATTAGCAGCACATTCTGTTTAGTGTGCAAAGTGTAAAAAATAAACGTCACATATTCCGTTCACTGTGCCTAGCCGCAGATAAGCAGCACATTCTGTTTAGTGTGCAAAGTTGCAGATTAGCAGCACATTCTGTTTAGTGTGGAAAGTGTAAAAAATAAACGTCACATATTCCGTTCACTGTGCCTAGCCGCAGATTAGCAGCACATTCTGTTTAGTGTGCAAAGTTGCAGATTAGCAGCACATTCTGTTTAGTGTGCAAAGTTGCAGATTAGCAGCACATTTTGTTTAGTTTGGAAAGTGTAAAAAATAAACGTCACATATTCCTTTCACTGTGCCTAGCCGCAGATTAGCAGCACATTCTGTTTAGTGTGCAAAGTTGCAGATTAGCAGCACATTCTGTTTAGTGTGGAAAGTGTAAAAAATAAACGTCACATATTCCTTTCACTGTGCCTAGCCGCAGATTAGCAGCACATTCTGTTTAGTGTACAAAGTTGCAGATTAGCAGCACATTCTGTTTAGTGTGCAAAGTTGCAGATTAGCAGCACATTCTGTTTAGTGTGCAAAGTTGCAGATTAGCAGCACATTCTGTTTAGTGTGGAAAGTGTAAAAAATAAACGTCACATATTCCTTTCACTGTGCCTAGCCGCAGATTAGCAGCACATTCTGTTTAGTGTGCAAAGTTGCAGATTAGCAGCACATTCTGTTTAGTGTGCAAAGTGTAAAAAATAAACGTCACATATTCCGTTCACTGTGCCTAGCCGCAGATAAGCAGCACATTCTGTTTAGTGTGCAAAGTTGCAGATTAGCAGCACATTCTGTTTAGTGTGCAAAGTGTAAAAAATAAACGTCACATATTCCGTTCACTGTGCCTAGCCGCAGATAAGCAGCACATTCTGTTTAGTGTGCAAAGTTGCAGATTAGCAGCACATTCTGTTTAGTGTGCAAAGTGTAAAAAATAAACATCACATATTCCGTTCACTGTGCCTAGCCGCAGATAAGCAGCACATTCTGTTTCGTGTGCAAAGTTGCAGATTAGTAGCACATTCTGTTTAGTGTGCAAAGTGTAAAAAATAAACGTCACATATTCCTTTCACTGTGCCTAGCCGCAGATTAGCAGCACATTCTGTTTAGTGTGCAAAGTTGCAGATTAGCAGCACATTCTGTTTAGTGTGCAAAGTTGCACATTAGCAGCACATTCTGTTTAGTGTGGAAAGTGTAAAAAATAAACGTCACATATTCCTTTCACTGTGCCTAGCCGCAGATTAGCAGCACATTCTGTTTAGTGTGCAAAGTTGCAGATTAGCAGCACATTCTGTTTAGTGTGCAAAGTTGCAGATTAGCAGCACATTCTGTTTAGTGTGGAAAGTGTAAAAAATAAACGTCACATATTCCTTTCACTGTGACTAGCCGCAGATTAGCAGCACATTCTGTTTAGTGTGCAAAGTTGCAGATTAGCAGCACATTCTGTTTAGAGTGCAAAGTGTAAAAAATAAACGTCACATATTCCGTTCACTGTGCCTAGCCGCAGATAAGCAGCACATTCTGTTTAGTGTGCAAAGTTGCAGATTAGCAGCACATTCTGTTTAGTGTGGAAAGTGTAAAAAATAAACGTCACATATTCCTTTCACTGTGCCTAGCCGCAGATTAGCAGCACATTCTGTTTAGTGTGCAAAGTTGCAGATTAGCAGCACATTCTGTTTAGTGTGCAAAGTTGCAGATTAGCAGCACATTCTGTTTAGTGTGGAAAGTGTAAAAAATAAACGTCACATATTCCTTTCACTGTGCCTAGCCGCAGATTAGCAGCACATTCTGTTTAGTGTGCAAAGTTGCAGATTAGCAGCACATTCTGTTTAGTGTGCAAAGTGTAAAAAATAAACGTCACATATTCCGTTCACTGTGCCTAGCCGCAGATAAGCAGCACATTCTGTTTAGTGTGCAAAGTTGCAGATTAGCAGCACATTCTGTTTAGTGTGCAAAGTTGCAGATTAGCAGCACATTCTGTTTAGTGTGGAAAGTGTAAAAAATAAACGTCACATATTCCTTTCACTGTGACTAGCCGCAGATTAGCAGCACATTCTGTTTAGTGTGCAAAGTTGCAGATTAGCAGCACATTCTGTTTAGAGTGCAAAGTGTAAAAAATAAACGTCACATATTCCGTTCACTGTGCCTAGCCGCAGATAAGCAGCACATTCTGTTTAGTGTGCAAAGTTGCAGATTAGCAGCACATTCTGTTTAGTGTGGAAAGTGTAAAAAATAAACGTCACATATTCCTTTCACTGTGCCTAGCCGCAGATTAGCAGCACATTCTGTTTAGTGTGCAAAGTTGCAGATTAGCAGCACATTCTGTTTAGTGTGCAAAGTTGCAGATTAGCAGCACATTCTGTTTAGTGTGCAAAGTTGCAGATTAGCAGCACATTCTGTTTAGTGTGGAAAGTGTAAAAAATAAACGTCACATATTCCTTTCACTGTGCCTAGCCGCAGATTAGCAGCACATTCTGTTTAGTGTGCAAAGTTGCAGATTAGCAGCACATTCTGTTTAGTGTGCAAAGTGTAAAAAATAAACGTCACATATTCCGTTCACTGTGCCTAGCCGCAGATAAGCAGCACATTCTGTTTAGTGTGCAAAGTTGCAGATTAGCAGCACATTCTGTTTAGTGTGCAAAGTTGCAGATTAGCAGCACATTCTGTTTAGTGTGGAAAGTGTAAAAAATAAACGTCACATATTCCTTTCAATGTGACTAGCCGCAGATTAGCAGCACATTCTGTTTAGTGTGCAAAGTTGCAGATTAGCAGCACATTCTGTTTAGTGTGCAAAGTGTAAAAAATAAACGTCACATATTCCGTTCACTGTGCCTAGCCGCAGATAAGCAGCACATTCTGTTTAGTGTGCAAAGTTGCAGATTAGCAGCACATTCTGTTTAGTGTGCAAAGTTGCAGATTAGCAGCACATTCTGTTTAGTGTGGAAAGTGTAAAAAATAAACGTCACATATTCCTTTCACTGTGACTAGCCGCAGATTAGCAGCACATTCTGTTTAGTGTGCAAAGTTGCAGATTAGCAGCACATTCTGTTTAGAGTGCAAAGTGTAAAAAATAAACGTCACATATTCCGTTCACTGTGCCTAGCCGCAGATAAGCAGCACATTCTGTTTAGTGTGCAAAGTTGCAGATTAGCAGCACATTCTGTTTAGTGTGGAAAGTGTAAAAAATAAACGTCACATATTCCTTTCACTGTGCCTAGCCGCAGATTAGCAGCACATTCTGTTTAGTGTGCAAAGTTGCAGATTAGCAGCACATTCTGTTTAGTGTGCAAAGTTGCAGATTAGCAGCACATTCTGTTTAGTGTGCAAAGTTGCAGATTAGCAGCACATTCTGTTTAGTGTGGAAAGTGTAAAAAATAAACGTCACATATTCCTTTCACTGTGCCTAGCCGCAGATTAGCAGCACATTCTGTTTAGTGTGCAAAGTTGCAGATTAGCAGCACATTCTGTTTAGTGTGCAAAGTGTAAAAAATAAACGTCACATATTCCGTTCACTGTGCCTAGCCGCAGATAAGCAGCACATTCTGTTTAGTGTGCAAAGTTGCAGATTAGCAGCACATTCTGTTTAGTGTGCAAAGTTGCAGATTAGCAGCACATTCTGTTTAGTGTGGAAAGTGTAAAAAATAAACGTCACATATTCCTTTCAATGTGACTAGCCGCAGATTAGCAGCACATTCTGTTTAGTGTGCAAAGTTGCAGATTAGCAGCACATTCTGTTTAGTGTGCAAAGTGTAAAAAATAAACGTCACATATTCCGTTCACTGTGCCTAGCCGCAGATAAGCAGCACATTCTGTTTAGTGTGCAAAGTTGCAGATTAGCAGCACATTCTGTTTAGTGTGGAAAGTGTAAAAAATAAACGTCACATATTCCGTTCACTGTGCCTAGCCGCAGATTAGCAGCACATTCTGTTTAGTGTGCAAAGTTGCAGATTAGCAGCACATTCTGTTTAGTGTGCAAAGTTGCAGATTAGCAGCACATTCTGTTTAGTTTGGAAAGTGTAAAAAATAAACGTCACATATTCCTTTCACTGTGCCTAGCCGCAGATTAGCAGCACATTCTGTTTAGTGTGCAAAGTTGCAGATTAGCAGCACATTCTGTTTAGTGTGGAAAGTGTAAAAAATAAACGTCACATATTCCTTTCACTGTGCCTAGCCGCAGATTAGCAGCACATTCTGTTTAGTGTGCAAAGTTGCAGATTAGCAGCACATTCTGTTTAGTGTGCAAAGTTGCAGATTAGCAGCACATTCTGTTTAGTGTGCAAAGTTGCAGATTAGCAGCACATTCTGTTTAGTGTGGAAAGTGTAAAAAATAAACGTCACATATTCCTTTCACTGTGCCTAGCCGCAGATTAGCAGCACATTCTGTTTAGTGTGCAAAGTTGCAGATTAGCAGCACATTCTGTTTAGTGTGCAAAGTGTAAAAAATAAACGTCACATATTCCGTTCACTGTGCCTAGCCGCAGATAAGCAGCACATTCTGTTTAGTGTGCAAAGTTGCAGATTAGCAGCACATTCTGTTTAGTGTGCAAAGTGTAAAAAATAAACGTCACATATTCCGTTCACTGTGCCTAGCCGCAGATAAGCAGCACATTCTGTTTAGTGTGCAAAGTTGCAGATTAGCAGCACATTCTGTTTAGTGTGCAAAGTGTAAAAAATAAACATCACATATTCCGTTCACTGTGCCTAGCCGCAGATAAGCAGCACATTCTGTTTCGTGTGCAAAGTTGCAGATTAGCAGCACATTCTGTTTAGTGTGCAAAGTGTAAAAAATAAACGTCACATATTCCTTTCACTGTGCCTAGCCGCAGATTAGCAGCACATTCTGTTTAGTGTGCAAAGTTGCAGATTAGCAGCACATTCTGTTTAGTGTGCAAAGTTGCACATTAGCAGCACATTCTGTTTAGTGTGGAAAGTGTAAAAAATAAACGTCACATATTCCTTTCACTGTGCCTAGCCGCAGATTAGCAGCACATTCTGTTTAGTGTGCAAAGTTGCAGATTAGCAGCACATTCTGTTTAGTGTGCAAAGTTGCAGATTAGCAGCACATTCTGTTTAGTGTGGAAAGTGTAAAAAATAAACGTCACATATTCCTTTCACTGTGACTAGCCGCAGATTAGCAGCACATTCTGTTTAGTGTGCAAAGTTGCAGATTAGCAGCACATTCTGTTTAGTGTGCAAAGTGTAAAAAATAAACGTCACATATTCCGTTCACTGTGCCTAGCCGCAGATAAGCAGCACATTCTGTTTAGTGTGCAAAGTTGCAGATTAGCAGCACATTCTGTTTAGTGTGGAAAGTGTAAAAAATAAACGTCACATATTCCTTTCACTGTGCCTAGCCGCAGATTAGCAGCACATTCTGTTTAGTGTGCAAAGTTGCAGATTAGCAGCACATTCTGTTTAGTGTGCAAAGTTGCAGATTAGCAGCACATTCTGTTTAGTGTGCAAAGTTGCAGATTAGCAGCACATTCTGTTTAGTGTGGAAAGTGTAAAAAATAAACGTCACATATTCCTTTCACTGTGCCTAGCCGCAGATTAGCAGCACATTCTGTTTAGTGTGCAAAGTTGCAGATTAGCAGCACATTCTGTTTAGTGTGCAAAGTGTAAAAAATAAACGTCACATATTCCGTTCACTGTGCCTAGCCGCAGATAAGCAGCACATTCTGTTTAGTGTGCAAAGTTGCAGATTAGCAGCACATTCTGTTTAGTGTGCAAAGTGTAAAAAATAAACGTCACATATTCCTTTCCCTGTGCCTAGCCGCAGATTAGCAGCACATTCTGTTTAGTGTGCAAAGTTGCAGATTAGCAGCACATTCTGTTTAGTGTGCAAAGTGTAAAAAATAAACGTCACATATTCCGTTCACTGTGCCTAGCCGCAGATAAGCAGCACATTCTGTTTAGTGTGCAAAGTTGCAGATTAGCAGCACATTCTGTTTAGTGTGCAAAGTGTAAAAAATAAACGTCACATATTCCTTTCACTGTGCCTAGCCGCAGATTAGCAGCACATTCTGTTTAGTGTGCAAAGTGTAAAAAATAAACGTCACATATTCCTTTCACTGTGCCTAGCCGCAGATTAGCAGCACAATCTGTTTAGTGTGCCTAGCCGCAGATTAGCAGCACATTCTGTTTAGTGTGCAAAGTTGCAGATTAGCAGCACATATTCCGTGTAATATGAAGAAGGCGGGTAAAAAGGAACGGGGAAGTGGACGTGATCCTGATAGTTCAGGGCGCGGCTCAGGACGCGTAGAAACTGTGCCTGGTGCCAGAGCACAAGAAAGAAAGACATCCACCATACCTAGCTTCATGTCTCAGTTTACAGGGCGTCGCAGGACATCACTCTCGAGGTCAGACCACTGCGAACAGGTGGTCGGTTGGATTTCAGCTGATACTGCTTCCAGTCGGTTAAGCACCACCCTGTCTTCCACCAAGTCCACTCTCAGTAGCCAAGAGTCTGGTCAACATAATCCTCACCCTGATCATCCTTCCTCCCACCATAGAGGGTCTGGCCAAAGAAGTGATCCCACACTGGGATATAGTGAGGAGCTCATCTCATCACCAATCCTTCATTTGAACCTCTCTCCAAGGACGCTTGCAGAGGAACATGACATCTTGTGCCCTGATTCACAACCTCTAGAGGGTACCCAATCACAAGAAGATGACAGAGGGGAACGGCATTTAAGGTCAAATGAAGTGGATGATGATGATGAGACACAGTTGCCATCAAATCAACCACTATTACTGTCTCAAGACCTTGATGAGGAGGATGATACACAGTTTTCAATGACTGAGTATGTGGTGGGATCAAGAAATGAGGAGGATGATCAGAGTGAGGAAGTGGAGGAGGACTTGGTGGACGATGAGGTGACTGACCCCACCTGGGAAGGTGGAGAGCCGAGCGATGACAGCAGTCCTGAGGGTGAGCCATCTGCAGCACCGCAACAGGCTGGAAGAGGCAGTGGTGTGGCTAAAGAAAGAAGGCGGACCGCACCAAACCGGCCCGCAAATGTTCCACGGAGCACCCCCTTGCGCAAATCTCCCTTGCCAAGGGCTAGGTGTTCCGCGGTATGGCGTTTTTTTAAGGAAAGTGCGGACGACAAAAAAATTGTACTTTGCAACCTGTGCCACACCAGAATGAGCCGAGGCATGAACACTAGCAACCTCACCACCACCAGCATGATCCGACACATGGCATCCAAGCACCGTAATAAGTGGGAGGAACGCCCGGATCGCCAATCTGTGTCTGCAGGCCACACCACTGCCTCCTCTTCCCCTGTTTTCGGTGCCGGCCAATCGCCTGTCGAAGGCGCAGGCCCGCATACCTCCCGCCCTGCACCTGTACCATCTGAAGCACCATCAGCGACCACATCCACTTCCCTGTCCCAGCGCAGCGTCCAAATGTCGTTACCCCAGGCATTTGAGCGCAAGCGACAATACCCAGCCACCCACCCACAGGCCATAGCACTAACCTCACACCTTTCCAAATTACTGGCCATCGAAATGCTGCCATTTAGGCTTGTGGAGACTGAGTCCTTCCGCAGCCTGATGGCAGCAGCTGTCCCTCAGTAAGCAGTCCCCAGCCACCACTACTTTTCCCGGTGTGCCGTCCCCGCCTTACACCACCATGTGTCCCGTAACATCACCCGTGCCCTGACCAACGCAGTTACTGGGAAGGTCCACTTAACGACTGACACATGAACAAGTGCTTGTGGCCAGGGACGCTACATTTCCCTGAAGGCACACTGGGTGAATGTCGTGGAGGCTGGGAGCGACTCGGACCCTGGGATGGCACAGGTGCTACCCACGCCGAGGATTGCGGGCCCTACCTCCATCAGGGTTTCCGCCAGCACCTACGTTATTGGCTCCTCCTCCTCCGTTTCCACCTCCGAATTCTCTGCGCGCAGCGCCACTCACCCATCAGCCGGTAGCTGGAAGCAGTGTAGCACTGCAGTGGGGAAGCGTCAAAAGGCCGTGCTGAAGCTGATCTGCCTTGGGGACAAACAGCACACGGCCTCAGAGCTGTTGCAGGGGATTAGTCACCAGACCGAGCAGTGGCTCTCGCCACTCAACCTGCAACCAGGCATGGTTGTGTGTGATAATGGGCGTAACTTGGTGGCGGCTTTGGAGCTCGGCAAGCTCACACACTTACCATGCCTAGCGCATGTATTTAATTTAGTGGTTCAGCGATTTCTAAAAACCTACCCCAATTTGCATGATCTCTTGACCAAGGTGCGCCGCGTGTGTGCACATTTCCGTAAGTCATCAACAGCTTCAGCCGGCCTGTTGAAGCTGCAGCAGCGCTTACAATTGCCAGCTCACCGGCTGCTGTGTGACGTGAGCACGCGCTGGAACTCCACCTTCCACATGTTGGCCCGGCTTTGTGAGTAGCAGAGGGCAGTAGTGGAGTACCAGCTGTTACACGGTCGTCGCCTCTCCGTTCAACTTCCTCTAATCAGAAGTGAGGAGTGGGAATGGATGTCAGACCTCTGTGAGGTTTTACGCAATTTTGAGGAATCGACACAGATGGTGAGCGGCGATAACGCTATTATCAGTGTAACCATCCCACTTCTGTGTCTACTGAAACGCTCGCTGCTCACAATTAAAACCGACGCTTTGCATGTGGAAGAGGTGGAAATGCGGGAGGAAGAGCTTACACAAGGTGATAGCCAGAGCACCCTTACTTCGTCTTCTCAGCGACAATTGGAGGAGGCGAAGGAGGAGGAGGAGGAGGAGGAGGAAGACACGGTTGCCTCCGCTACAGAGGGTAGCCATGGAACTTTAGTTCCATCTCTTCAGCGTGGGTGGGCAGAAGAGGAGGAAGAGGATGAGGAGATTGAGAGTCATCCTCCTGGTGAGCACAGCGAAATCTTGCCTGTTGGTACTCTGGCACACATGGCTGACTTTATGTTAGGCTGCCTTTCCCGTGACCCACGCGTTATACGCATTTTATACAACACGGATTACTGGGTGTTCACCCTTCTGGACCCCCGCTACAAAGAGAATTTCTCATCTCTCATTCCTCCGGTGGAGAGGACAAGCAAAATGGTGCAATACCAGAAGGTTCTTGTCGAAAAATTGCTCCAAAATTTTCCATCTGACAACGCTGGCGGCAGAGTACGTGCTACCTTGGCCAACCGAGAAGGGGAGAAAGGGGAGCACACAGCAGTTCCGACAAAGGCAGGGCAACACT
This sequence comes from Rhinophrynus dorsalis, assembly GCA_037306005.1. Taxonomy (NCBI): domain Eukaryota; kingdom Metazoa; phylum Chordata; class Amphibia; order Anura; family Rhinophrynidae; genus Rhinophrynus; species Rhinophrynus dorsalis. Next base: position 514,598,899 of record CM074720.1, read on the forward strand.
CTCCAAGGCGTGGGACACCTTCATGACACCCCGCCAGCACCCTCACCCTGATGCGCAGCCTAGTGTCACAAGGAGGGAAAAGTTTTGGAAGATGGTGAAGGAGTACGTAGCAGACCGTGTCAGCGTCCTCACTGATCCCTCTGTGCCTTACAACTACTGGGTGTCCAAGCTGGACACGTGGTATGAACTGGCACTCTACGCCTTGGAGGTGCTGGCCTGCCCTGCCGCCAGCGTTCTGTCTGAGCGGGTATTTAGTGCTGCTGGTGGCATCATAACAGATAAGCGTATCCGCCTTTCCACCGAAAATGCTGATAGGTTGACACTTATAAAAATGAACAAGGCCTGGATTTCCCCTGACTTCTCCACTCCACTGGAGGAAAGCCCCGGGTGAACATAAAGTGACTTTATATATGTTATTTACAATGATGGGAATACTCTGTATTCCCATTCACCCCTTCCACCCAAAAAACGGGTATATGGTTGACTCTCTTCCATATACCCTGTGATATAATTTTTATATAGGGCCAGCTCACCAGCGGGCCCTGTGATATAATTTTTATATAGGGCCAGCTCACCAGCGGGCCCTGTTTGACAACTTTTTGTATAGGTCAGCTCACCAGCGGGCCTTCTTATATAATGTTTTATTGGGTCAGCTCTCTAGCGGGCCCTCTCATATAATGTTTTATAGCGTCAGCTCACTAGCGGGCCTTCGCATATAATGTTTAGGATGGTCAGCTCCGCAGCAGACCCTCACCCATAATGTTTTAGATGGTCGGCTCAGCGCACGTTTCCCTCTTAATCATGGCCCCAGTTCTGAAAAATCAATGACATTTTTTGCAGAATTTGCCTCTGCGCACGTTTCCCTCTTAATCATGGCCCGAGTTCAGAAAAATCGATTAAATTTTTTGCAGAATTTGCCTCTGCGCACGTTTCCCTCTTAATCATGGCCCCAGTTCCGAAAAATCGATGACATTTTTTGCAGAATTTGCCTCTGCGCACGTTTCCCTCTTAATCATGGCCCCAGTTCCGAAAAATCGATGACATTTTTTGCAGAATTTGCAGATGATATACAAGTAAATATACAGCAAATACTGTTTGGTAACAATTTTTTGCCTAAAGTCGTTTTTATCTTCCTTTTTGTGTGTTTTACGGTCAGTCTGTAAAAATGGCGTACTACGGGCGAAACATCGTTCCCAGCAGCGACGTTGGAGTCCAAGATGCATCCAGACATCCTCCCTATGCTGTCCCTGAACCATTTCTGTGGTGTTTCCATCATTTTCTGCCCTTTTCCTATGGACCAGGCACCCTCCCCTCATCAGAGCAGGGGGTGCCTGGTGTAATGCTCGAGTCCTCCCATTGACTTCAATGGGGCTCGGGTGCTCGGCCGAGCACTCGAGCCTCCGGGGGTGCTCGGCCAGAGCACCCGAACACCCGAGCATTGGGGTGCTCGATCATCACTAGAAGTGATATAACTGGAGAAATGGCTGTCCCGTTTCCCCCACATAAAGAGCTTTAGGGCATTTTGCACACATGATGAGGTATATTACATTGGATGATTTGCAGGTGAAATTACCGTTGATCTAATGGTGTAACTAGGTGTTTGGTATGGATATCTTGTCTGTGGTGTAAATGTGTGCACAGGTTTCACACCTATTTTGTAGGCTGGGTAATGTGCCATTTTTTGTATTTTTGTTCAGGGCACTCCTTACCATCAGTTGTTTTAAATTGGGAGGTTGTCTGAGGAGAGTAAGGGAGGCTGTGGAAATATGTTCTTAAGTCTTTCATCTGTGTGTAAGGTTGCTTGAAGTTATCTTGATATTTTGCGCAGAGCTTCAACTTGGGGGTGGTAAGTGACCACAAGTGGCACACGGTTTCCCTTATGCTGTTCTTTGTAGCTCAACAGATCTTTTCTTGCTATGTGAGTAGCTTTCTGTATCTGACTGTCAATAATCCTTGCACTGTAACCCTGTTGTAACAGTTTTGTAAGACACTCAGACCAGAGGTTAGAATAAAACACAGTTTTATTGAGAGAAACAAGGAACACTGCCCCCTATGGGCTAAAATAGGTAATGACACGTAAATGGATATAGATAATGGATGTCTTAGCAAGCACAGTATGGATTAGGATTAGGAGCAGTACTGTCATATACAAAGAAACAGTAGTAGCACAAGGGTTAAAGTCCAATGCAAGTAATCAGTCTCTGTAGTGGTGAGTTTAGACAACGCTCAGTAGATGGTAAGAGCAGCAAGAGACTGTGGTGCAAGGTGTGAAGCACCATAGCAGTGAGGCAGAGCTGAACACTCCAAAGACAGGCGATAAGTGAGATACCTAATACTTCTGCAAGAGCTGAATGGAACTAGAGCCAAAAGCACCCTACCGGTGCGGTAAAGGAGTCACACACACTGCGAGAACTGAATGGGACCAGAGCCAATAGCACCCTACCGGTGTGGTAACGGAGTCACAAACACTGCAAGAGCTGAATGGGACCAGAGCCAATAGCACCCTTCCAGTGCGGTAACGGAGTCACAAACACTGCAAGAGCTGAATGGGACCAGAGCCAATAGCACCCTTCCGGTGCGGTAACGGAGTCACGAACACTGCGAGAGCTGAATGGGACCAGAGCCAATAGCACACTTCCGGTGCGGTAACGGAGTCACAAACACTGCAAGAGCTGAACGATATCGCCCAATAGCACCACGCGGTGCGACAACTGCTATCCTGTGCTCGTAAGGTGTAAGATGGAAGCACAGTTAACGGAGGCCATAAATGCTCTGTAAGTGTTAACGGACAGGAACGGTAAAGGAGGCAACAAGCTCAGCAAGTGTTAACGGACAGGCTCAGTAACGGAGGCAACAAGCTCAGCAAGTGTAATGGACAGGCTCAGTATCGGAGGCAACAAGCACTGCAAGTGTTAACGGACAGGCTCAGTAACAGTGGCAACAAGCTCTGCAAGTGTTAACGGACAGGCTCAGTAACGGAGGCAACAAGCTCAGCAAGTGTAACGGACAGGCTCAGTATCGGAGGCAACAAGCACTGCAAGTGTTAACGGACAGGCTCAGTAACGGTGGCAACAAGCTCTGCAAGTGTTAACGGACAGGCTCAGTAGTGGAGGCAACGGTGCTCAGCAAGTGTTTAACGGACAGGCTCAGTATCAGAGGCAACAAGCTCTGCAAGAGTTAAGTGGATGATCAGTCTGTACTGCACTGTACTCTACAGTTCATAATGTCACCAGGCGACATAGAATCGGGATCTCGCAGGAAAATCAGGGAGACAGGAACACCGGAATCAGGTCGCGGAGCAGGAACGTCAGCCAAACCGGGTCAATCACGGAGCAGGAACGTCAGCCAAGCTGGGTCAATCACGGAGCAGAAACGTCAGCCAAGCCAGGTCAATCACGGAGCAGGAACGAACAAGAATAGTCAGACGGGCCAAGTCGGTACACAGGAACGCAAGAACACAGCAACGGAAGCACTGGTACAGGAACACCACGAAAGGGCACCTGACAGGTGCCAGAGACCCGGTATATGAAGGCCACACTGGGCGGGCTAAACAAGATCCGCCAATGGGAACGCACCACAGCAGAGAGTGACAGTGAGATCACGGGAACCGTCATAGTACCCCCCTCTCAAAGACCCCCTCCCCTGGTAGAGGGTCTAGGATTCTGGGGATATTTAGAGTGGAAATTTCGTAATAATCTTGGGGCATGAAGGTCCTTCTGGTCGACCCAAGAACGCTCTTCAGGGCCATAGCCCTTCCAGTGGACCAAATACTGCAATTTCCCTCTAAACCTCCTGGAATCAATAATGCTCTGAACTTCATACTCCTCTTGGCCTTGAACATCCACCGGCCCAGGAACCACTGGAGTCAGGTAGCGGAGCAGGAACATCAGCCAAGCCGGGTCAATCATGGAGCAGGAACGTCAGCCAAGCCGGGTCAATCACGGAGCAGGAACAAACAAGAATAGTCAGACGGGCCAAGTCGGTACACAGGAATGCAGGAACACAGCAACGGAAGCACTGGTACAGGAACACCAGGAAAGGGCACCTGACAGGTACCAGAGACCCAGTATATGAAGGCCACACTGGGCGGGCTAAACAAGCTCCGCCAATGGGAGCGCACCACAGCAGAGAGTGACAGCGAGATCACGGGAACCTTGATACCTGTTTTATAAAGTCTCCTCTGAGTTTCTGGAGGTGCTTGTCACGGTCCACCATGTCAGAACAGATGTGATTGTATCTGATGGCCTGGCTGTATATGATGGAGTTCTTTGTGTGTTTTGGGTGAAAGCTATCGTTTTTCAGGTAGGTTGGTCTGTCTGTTGGTTTACGGTACAGGGATGTGTGGATGGAATTGTTCTGAATACTGAGAGTCGTGTCTAGGAAGTTAATGTTTGGGCGTGAGTGACTGAGTGTTAGATTGATACTGGGGTGGAATACGTTGAAATTTTTGTGGAATTTGAGAAGTTCTTCTTCACTGGTGGTCCAGATGATAAGAACATCATCTATGTAGCGGAGATAGACCAGGGGTTTTGTCTAGCAGGTGGACAGGAAGTTCTCTTCTAACTTTCCCATAAACAAGTTGGCATATTGCGGTTCCATTCGGATACCAATTGCAGTCCCTATTTTCTGAAAGTAGAGGTTCTGTCCAAACTTGAAGTAGTTGTGTGTGAGTATAAACTGTATGAGTTTTGTTACTGGTTCTGTGGCTGTGTTATTTCTTTCCAGATATTCTTGGCATGCTGCTATGCCACCTTTGTGTGGAATGTTGGTGTAAAGGGATTCTACATCCATAGTGGCAAGGATGGTGCTCTCTGGAATGTGGCCCAAGTCTGCTAGTTTGTTCAAGAGATCAGTGGTGTCTTGAAGGAAGCAGGGTGTTCATTTTACCAGGGGTTTCAGGGTATTTTCTACCCAGCCAGATATATTCTCTGTGTTTGTGCAAATTTCTAAAATGATGGGTCTTCCTGGGTTTCCTTCTTTGTGTATTTTTGGTAACATGTAGAAAGAGCCTGCTTTTGTATCTTTTGGTATTAGGGGCCTTATCTGTTCTCCAGTGTTGGAAGGCAGTTATTTTATGATCATGTTGAGTTGTTTTGTATATTTTTTTGTGGAATCCTCTTGTAATTTCATATTGTATCTTTCATCAGAGAGTTGCCTGTTTGCTTCTTGAATGTAGTCCGCAGTATTCATAATAACAACAGCTACTCCTTGTCCGCAGGCTTAATAATAATATCCTGGTTATTCTTTAGTGACTGTATGGCTTTCTGTTCCTTGCTGGTTAGGTTGGGTGTTGGTTCACATTGTTTCTCCAGTATTTCTGCAGTTACTCTGTTTCTGAAGTTATCTATGTATCTGTCCAGTGTAAGGTTACTACCTGGTTTTGGAGTCCAGGTGGATCTTCTTTTTGTGGGTGCATTGATATTATGATGTTGCTCTGTGGTGTTGGCATCATCGTTATCCATTTTGTCATGGAAGAATTCCTTGAGTCTGAGTTTTCTGAAAAATTCCTCCATGTCACTGCAGAGTGTTACCTTGTCAACAGGTTTAGTGGGTCAGAATGACCAGCCTTTTGAATGCACAGATACCTCCTCTCTGCTTGGTTTGTGTGTGGAAAGGTTCACAGTGCAGTTCTGTTTTGGTTGATTTTCAGATTCTGCTGTGAAACCTGCTTTGTATCTCAGTTTCTGTAGTTTCTTGTAGCCTCTTGGTGTTCATGAGGAGTGTTTGTAGATTTCTGTAGTATTGTTGAAGGGCCTGTTGTATGTCCTCAGTGTCAGGTCCAAGCTGTTCCTTGAGAGTTGATATTTCTGCTTGTATCTTTGATTTCCTATCAACAGCTCTTTATATGGGGGAAACAGGACAGCAATTATATAAGAGGTTTAATTCCCACAGATCCAGCATTAACAACAAAAAACAGAGACACCAGTGGGAGAACATTTTTGCCAAAGTGGACACAATGTCAGGGACATTAGACTGACTGTACTGATGGGACAATTTCACACTCCGAGGGACAGAAAATTATGGGAGGTAAAATTAATGCTACAATTTGATTCTTTAAGTTATGGGCTGAATAGAGACAGAGAGTTTCTGTCACATTATCACATTGTGAATTAACCTTTACGACAGTCCCTGGGATCATAAATACCTGGACTCCTCAGAGGAAGAATGCAATTTAAATCACATCCTCTACCATTGACTGATCAAAGAATCAGTATCTGGACTAAATTTCTTATCTGATTTCCATTATAAACAATGTAATGTGTACTTATATTTAAGAGAGAAGTTTTCATATTGATCTGTATAACATGCCTGAAGAAGAGACCTAAGAAGTCTTGAAAGCTTGCATTTTAAATCTGTTTAGTTTGCAAATAAAGGTAACAACTTTACTAAATTTTTGCCTCCTGTATTTCTACGGCTAACACGGTACCAACTCTTATCTATTATCAACGGGAAAGATACCCAAATGTACCGTACACAAATGAATAGGAAAAACCTCCTAAAGAAACTTGCACAACTGGATAGAAACATCTTCCTGTCTACGTGCAAAAAGGAAAATGTAATACCTAAAGGCCTCATGCTGAAAAATCCTACCCTAGACACTTATAACAGCAGGTTTGCACAGCAACTATGTACCAGGACTTCACAGAGACTATGCAACAACCTTATTGGGATCTGTTACAATAGGAAATCAAGGATAACAGCAGAAATATCAACTCTCAAGGAACAGCTTGGATCAGACACTGAGGACATACAACAGTCCCTTCAACAATACTACAGAAAACTACAAACACTCCTCTTGAACACCAAGAGGAAGAAACTACAGAGACTGAGATACAAAGCAGGTTTCACAGCAGAATCTGTAAATCAACCAAAACAGAACTGCATTGTGAACCTTTCCACACACAAACCAAGCAGAGAGGAAGTATCTGTGCTTTAAAAAGACTGGTCATGCTGTCCCACTAAACCTGCTGACAAAGTAACACTCTGCAGTGACATGGAGGAATTTTTCAGAAAACTCAGACTCAAGGAATTCTTCCATGACAAAATGGATAATATTGTAGTAGTAATTGTAGTACCCATTGGAAATATAGGCGAAAAATTTGTGAAAATAGGCGAAAAGGAGGTACATTTTGCATTGGTGAAAAGAAGAAAACTTTCACGAAAAAAGAGTAAAATCGTCCAGTTTTCGCGAAAAGTCATGCAGGAAATTTGCCCACTTTTTGCCCACCCTCAGTTGTCATTATGGTAAGATTCCTCAGCCATGCTCCTCATTTTTTTCTGCAATAAAAATATCAGTGGTAGAATTTCACTAATTACTGTCCCAATGCGACTCTCCAGAATTGTTGCCCTCTCAAAGGGTTTCAGCAGCTCACATACATCACACATTAGTTGCCATTGGCCAGGTGAAAAAAAGGTTCCCTCCAAAGCCTTCCGGTTTTGCATGGTGTACTCGCTAAAGGCCTTATTCTGCTCGTACATATCCTCTATCATGTTGATTTTTTCCCTCCACTTTCAGCTGGTGATGGGGCAAGTTGTTACCCTCTTGTATGGAATATAGAGCATTGCGTGCATTGTAGGAGAGACTAAAATGGGCACAGATTTTGAGGACAATAGTAAGCATCTCTCTGAGGGCTTCGGGTTCTACCAGGAATCTGGTCAGAACTAAATATAGCACATGGGCAAAGCAGGACACATGCACCATACCACCTGTCCTCAAAGCAGGGATTATGTTGCAGCAGTTATCAGCAGACACAAAACCAGCTTTTAAGGAGTGGGGCACAAGCCATTCCTCTATCACTTGCTCTAGCTTACTTAAAACATCTACAGCTTTGTGGGACTGTCTCTCAAAACTCTGCATGCACAAGGTGGCGTGACGATGGTATGTGTTATCCTGCTGCTGCTGCTGCTGCCGCCTTTTAATCACACTGCCAGAACCAGAAGCGCAATTACTGGCTGTTAGCTAATTCTGTAAGCTAGTGTTGTCCTCTTTTGGTGTTGGGAGGGAAACTGCTACTACTACTACTACTACTAGGTATCAAAAGTGCAGCACTTCCAGCAGCAGCAGAGGCACTCTTCATATCTAACATTGTGGATGTTAATAACCTGTGTTGCCATTGTTGCTCCTGCTGCTGGGTACTCAACACAGCTGTGTTTGGCTAAGTGGGACTTGGACTTTGAGAGGTGATGATGCTGATGATGACTGTGTACTTTTTGAAATCTTTCCTTGTCCAGGGTCAAACTTTCCAATGGTTTTCTCAAACAGTTACAGGTACAGTGTTCTTTTTCAGTGGTGGAAGATTCAGCTTTTGCCTTTCTACTAACTTTATTGCCATGTCATCATCCTCACTCACAACTTCATCTATATCTGAACAAGAGAAGTATGCTGGAGGGATATATTCTAGATCTATATCATCATCAGTCATCATTAGGTCATCCTCAGCAGTATCAGCATCACCTGTCAATTCTTGCACACTACCCTTATATTATCCTAAACTTTTAGAGGTCTCAATTTCTTTTTACTTTTACTCTAACAAAGTTCACTACTACTTGTAGGACAGTTGTTTTTGTGCTTGTTTGTCTCACTGTCTGACACAGCAGGCAGTTCAGCTGCTACACCTTCATCTATTATGCTGTTGCCATCATCAACACATGAATGTGACTTGTTGTCATCTTCAGTGTTCTTCTTATATGTCTTCTTATATGGTTCTTTATTTGTACTGGCACTAGTGGTGCTGGAGGTTTTGCTGGGACCTTGACAAACTGCATCCTCCCTTTAGGGAAAGGCATCATCAGCATTTATTGCACACGCAGCAGCAACCTTTGCTGCAGTCAGTTTTTGAACTACTACTTTAATCTCACATCCCTGTGCCGCTCCACCCTTTCCCCTCCCCCTGCCCCTTGTCTGTTTGCTGGACATTATTCAACTATTCTGTGTGTTTTGTACTGTACAGTACACAACACAACTGATAGAGTATGATGTCTTGCCTTAGCCCAGTTAGTCCTTTATTTCTTCTTTATTTCTTTTTTTATTATTATTTATTTTGTATTTATTTTTTTAAAGTTCTCTACCCTGTCTTATCACAGTTAGTCATAAAAAATATAACTGTAAAACAAAATAAAAAAACTTCTTTCCCCAGACTTCCCCAGCACAGAGACAATAACAGCAAGATCAGCAGGTAATTAGGTCCCCAGCTGCCTGTGTCTTGTCAGTCAGTCACGTGGAATTTTGGGGTATTTGGGGTCAACCTCCTTCCTCCCTTCTTCTCCCCCACTGGCTCTCCTAATACAGAGAACAAATGTCCTATCTAAAAGATTCCCTAAACTAAACTTCAGTTCCTCTATCTTCTCTAGCTCAAAAAACATTCTATTCTCTCCTCTCACAAACACAGAATCTACAGCACCATCTTTTTGCCTGTCTATCACTAGCATCAATATTCAGCTGATTTAACCCTTCAACTGTCAGAAGGGTGTCCAATGCATTGACTCTCTCTCTGTTTCTCTCTCTCCCATGCACAGGCTGACAACATGCAAGAAACTATAATAACACAGCAGGAATATATGGATACATGGGGAAACTCTTCACACGAGGGGGTTCCTTATTAACATTGATTTCAATACCATGAAATAAGTGGAAAAACTGCACTTTTTGCATCAATTATTCTGCATGTCAGGAATTTTTTTTGCATTTTTTGCTTTTAAGGCAAAACATTTCACCCACTCCATTCACCCTTATGATTCAATTGATTTGCTCCAGAAATGCATCTCTTGATGAATAACACCCAGAGGGTCTAACTGCACAATAGATTATAAAAACAACTTCCCATTGAGTTAAATTCCGCTTTTCACCCATTTAATGCTAGAGAGGTCTCCAAACAGCATAAAAGCAAATGAGTTAGTCTGGAGGAAAACCAACTGCACCATAGGGTTCAAATAACAATTCCTGTTAAATTGCAGTTTAAACCCTTGAATGCTAGAGAGGTCTCTAAAACATTGCAAATCAATGCATTGTAGCTCTCCCTAGCATTCAAGGGTTAAAAAGCTATAGTCAAGAGCATGGGAATTAAGGATTTTTATTTTGCGCCCTGTAATTGGTTTACTCCAGAATAGTTTGCTTTTATAAATATGAGCCACTGGGGAAGATTTATTAAAAAAAAAAAAAAAAAAATTCTTAATAATTTTAAAGAATTGCCCTTAAGTCATGGCAACTGGTGATAACATTAGGTCTGATTTATAAAAGAGTAAGGGTGCTTATATAAATATGTCGTCATTATTCTGATGTTAAAGGGATAATAATGTTTCACAAAAAAAGCAGCTCCAATGAATCTTTATAGTATTTGGGCCATGGAGAACATTGTTTCAATACTGTCAGAGTTGTAGTTCAAGAGTAATTGAATGATAAATTATCCACGTCCCACCCCTTTTATTGATATACCATTGTTCACCTCAGAGCAGCAAGATTGTCCAGATGGATCGCAGTGAGGGACACTCTTCAGTGAGCATAAGGAAAAACCTGAAAAACCTGTCAAGGGGGGCAGGGTTTTCCTTATGCTGGAAGTAAGAAGATTGTCCCTTGCTGAGACCTGTCCGGGCAAAAGACCAGGATCCACATCTGAGGGGAGGTGACTTACACTAGGTAAAAAGGGTGGGAGAAGGATACTTTACCATTCAATTACTCTTGAACTACAACTCTGACAGTATTGAAATAACACTCTCATGGCCCAAATACTATGAAGATTAATTGGAGCTGCTTTTGTGTGAAACATTACTATCACTTTAACTCCTGGAATGCTTAAGAACAGATTATACTTGGCATTAAGATTTTGTTAAAAATGAATTTGCAAAATTTTCGCAAATAGCGAAATTTGTTTATAAACTCATTGCATCACTTTTTACAAATGTCCCTATATAATTTTTTAAAAAAACATACTACATGGTTTAAAGTCCTCCTAAACTGGTGTTATTAATGTTAGAACTGTCTGAGACAGTGTTACAGCTATTTTAAGATTTCTTTTCACTTAACTCCACTTTTATATATCTCCCTCATTGCCCTCTGAAATAATCTACATCTGCTCAGCCCATCTCTGTTCCATTTCTATTGTATAGAAAAAGATAAATACTTAAATGGAGCCAGTCTGTGATCAGTGCCCCTGTCCTGCTTTTATCCATATTTAGAAGACTGTCCTTTACTCTTGTAGTGATAGAAAAGTCTGGATACTTTGTGAGAAATCAAATCTGCGGATTGTATTTCATATCAGTACAACACATCAGACCTCCCCGGAACTCAGGAAGGGAGACATGTCTGTGCTGGGGTAGGGTGAAGGAAATTAAGTGGAAGTGGTACAGGAAGTGTAGGTAGGGGACGTCACAGGGGTATAAAGTGAGGGTGACCACTTCCTGAATTGTAGCAGAGTGGGTGAACCAGGAGAAGCAGCAGTTCCCTCCCTCCCTGTTTTCGGCTGGTAGTTTGATGGGGATGTGATGTGCCACTATGTTGTTTTGTGTATTTACTTTTGTTGTTTTGGAGCAGCTTTGTTGGCGCTTTGGGCCCTTGCCAATGGATAGAAGGTCAGTAAGATGGGGGATGGTACATGAAGATGGTAGGCCAGCGGCCTAGGTCTAAGGACACCCGGACTTTTTTCGCGGGTTTAGATGCCGGTCTCATTGAGCTGCGTTGACCAGCTAGTGGGGTGCGGTAAGGAAAAACAATTTGGGGGTTTTGAGTCTCGGCTCAAAAAGGGAGGATAGGCTGGGTTAGCCTGTAAAAAGTTGGCTATTGGCAAGGACTTACGGTTGTACGTGAATGTTAAAATAAACGGAATATGTTTTACAAAATAAAGCTGCGGCCTAATTTTAATTCATACCGTGTGTGATGTGCATTTCTTGAACCAATACCCCATGCATAAGACACGACTGAGAAAAGAATGGAAACATTGCCTTAGGTGTAGTGCTGAACCCTTTGAATGCCAGAGAGATATCAAACACATTGCGTTACAATGCATTGGATAACTCTCTTACACTTGAAGGTTTAATCATAGACCCAACATGATTGCCCATCTGTCCAGTCTATTTACAAGATCAGGGCCTTTCCTCTTATTAGTCTCACCTGTGAGTAGACTTCACTATGGAATCAATTGGTCTTATGAATTAAAGGGAATTAGAGCAATTTCAAGGCAACTCATGTGCACCTTGACATTAATCTGAATGGGGCTTTTTGAATACTAGAGAGATCTTCAATGCACTGTAACACAATATGTTGGAGACCTTTATAGCATTTCATACATTCAAAAACTAATTAACATCATTGAGGATTTGGGGACTTTTCATTCTCCCCTATTGAACAATTGGTTTGCCCCTAAATTTTTCCAGGGGGAGATTCACTAAGGCGTGATAAAGTGGAGATGACTTCTCCATTGATATCACTTCTCCAATTCCTATGTTATTCTATAGACCCTATGCAATAAGATTTCTAGAGTTTTGGAGATCTTAGTTTGTAGGCTCCATAGAATAACTCAGGAACTGGGGAAGAGATATCACTGGAGAAGTCATCTCCTCTATATTACCTCCTTATCACGCTTTAGTGATAATGCATTGCACATTCCTCTGGTGCTTAAAGGTTTAAAAGAATTGCAATTTTCTATAAAAAAAATGGGAGAAAATTTCTGATACATTTGTACATGAAGGACCACAGAGTACATTTCGTATTTTCCATCATAAACCATTAAGGACCAATAAAACATAATCAAGGTCTTTTTTAATATAAACTTCAGCACAAATGCACAACAGATATTCCAGTTCAAGTATGTGTTTTGTTAATAACAGAAAAGGAAAAGCATAATTTGAAGATGGGTTTAGAAAGCTGTTGACCTTGAACTAGGAATCTCATTGTATTCAAATGTAGTTTTGTATTGTCAAACTTATTGATTTTGTTTATATACATTGTAGTACTTAACTTATGAAAGGGATGTTGAGTGTTCTGTCTAATTGTTTCTTTCCTAGAGGAATTTTGCCAGATGGATCTATGTATAAAACAAGCTAAATGGTACTACAGAGCACTGCGCTTAAAAGACCTTCCATAATCTGTGTTTATTCAGTGGCAGATGCTCAGCCCTCTGAATGCAACAAGCAAAAAATGAACGTTTTAAGTCTAACATATAGTATTAACCCTTTGAGTGCCATAGAGGTATCCAACGCATGAACTAAATATGAACATTCCATTGGTTACATAGTAAAACTACCCCACAATATCTCAATATCTATGTAAAAGCATATATTTCCTGAATGTAAATATCCCACTGCATCAAATTAGGGGTAATGTTCCTTTTTATCTCTAGCCTGGTATGCACAAATGTTCCAGAAGGTGGCGTTACAGGACATAAATTGCTTTTCTCTTTTACATCTGTGAAAACTATGGAGTTTCCTAATATATCCACTAGCTACTGCTACTACGGGAAATAGTGCCTAAATGGTATGAGTTGACATACCGTAACGGATGTCGAAAGCACAAAAATACACCAACTACAATCTCTCATTTTTTCAAACATGACTTCCTTGTGCTAATATTGTAACAACTAAAGAAATGAAGAAAATGTAGTCATGCCATTTTGGAAAACAGATAACCCACCACTTCAAATGAAGAGTCACTTGCCTTTTTACCCCTAGCATGGTGCACACAAATGTTTCCAAGAGGTGGTGTTAAAGGAAAAAATAGGCATTTTCAACATTTACATTGCTTGAAATCTGCTGAAGCTTTGAAAAGTGTGGAATTTACTACTGCTTGTTCAAGTATAATGGTACCCTATTGGTATGGGTTTACATACAGTAAGGAGTGCCAGAAGCACAAATCTACACCTACCTGTTTTTATTTTTGAAACAGGCTGCCTTCATTAAAATGCAGGAGACTGGTAGAGTAAAAATTATACCTTTTTTGACTAAGTGGTTCCAGGATGCAAGCTTTTAAGACCACTTAGGTCTCTTCTTCAGGCATATTTAGAATAAAGAATGAATACCAAACACATGGCAGGGTATACACTCATGCAAATTGGTTTCACATTTAAATTCCACTACAATGAATTGCTTATCACCACTGTCTTGTCTAAATCATTCCCCAGGCTCCAGTAGAGACATCCCCCCTTTGTAGCTGGCACAAGATTTATTATCCTTCTTCTCCAGTAAATTAGTGTGTAGAGATGCACCCAAAGATGGTGAAATCTATAGACAGTATGGGCGTACCTGGGAACTCTCAGGGTTTGACCCTGAGACTCAGGGTTTTGACCCAGATCTCAGGGTCTCAAGGTGAAGGGCCAAATTCTCAGGGTGAGAGAGGTCTGTGTCACCTACTATATGAATTTCCCCAATTAAATGTTTCCTTAGCCTCTAAACTGGCGCATTAGTACCAGAAAGACAGAGGGAGATGTCCTGCTTGTCTTGTTTGTGTTCAGGCAGTGTAGCATGTTAAAGGTAGCATGTTAAAGGTCCCTCGCAAACGGACCAGAGCACCTCTATGTTAGAGCAAGCAGGCACATATCGCATAAAATCTATATTATGGGAAGCTTTAAGGGTTAATATTTCTAAGATCTCAGGGTCAGCTCATCTTGAAAGTTCCCAGGTATGAGTATGGGTTAACATTCTGAGTGTCAGGGGGGTCAGAACTATTAGAGATATGAAGGAAAGGCATGCAAGACATACCATTTGGAAAACAGACATTTACCTGCATCAAATTAGGATATTTTTGCCTTTCTGCCCCTAGGCTGGTGTGCACAGTTATTCCCATAAGGTGACACTGTAAGGAAAATTTTGTTTTGTTCATTTCACCACTTTAAAGATACTAAAAGATTTGAAAGCTATGCAATTTACAACTGTATTAAGTATTTTCTGTTAACCCAAGAAAAATGGTACCCCATTGATATGGGCTGACATACCATAGGGGTGAAACAATCGTATTAGCAATACTAAAATGCCTAACTAGACCAGTGCCAAACTGGATGGAGAGAAAGATGAGGTATATTAAGTGGGCTATAGAGATAAATATAAGGAAATATTACAAGCTGCCAGATAAAGCTATGCCCTAATGTAGCACCCCAGCTTGGTATTCTCAGTTCCCAATACAGTCAGTCACAAATTGCTGCATATCTGTGTAACAATGTACATGAAACGAGAAAACATGGGGAGGTACAGTGCAAACAGGGAAAAGAGAGAAAACGTCCACCTCTAAGTGTACTAGATAAAATATCAAAGGAAAATAAATGTAATATTAAAAACAATCAATACATATGTTACGGTGGAGACCCAGATGAGGTCAGTACATTTTGGTATTTCTCCCATCTCCTGTATCTCTCTCTCTTCCTTCCCTCTTTCCTTCTTACCACTTTGTTCTTTCTCTTCTCTTTATCACCTTATTGCCTTTATGGAAGTCTCCGTTCTTTTATGCTTGTTCTTCACATAGGAGGGACATGCCTCCTCACTGTTGTCGATGCCGATTGCTATTTTACAGCTTTGGAGTGGTCTGTTCTAAAATGATTATAGATATGACTTGTCTATTTTTTTCTTTTAAAGGCATCACTAATGTACTGTAAATGTTATGTCTACCTTGTTTGAAAGTACTTCTGTATTGTTCTTTTTCGCTCAATAAAGCTTTGAAGGCTTAAAAAAAAAAATCAAATACACATATATTACTTTTAGATGAAATGAAAGAAATCATATACCAAATTTGGCTAATGGTAAGAAGTATGACGTATTAAGTATGAACCTTGTATGTTATAAATCAGAAACATAATTTCACTTCAATGCTAAATTGCTCCTTCTACCAGAAAGTTACAGTTTAGACATATTATATTCTTTTGAAAGTAGGGTTGTTAAATTGGAAGACTAAACTGTATTTACCAATCAATACATTGACTTTTGTATGTTGACCTCTGCTTTGACTGAGCAAATATTAACTGCAGTTGGTCAATATAATATTGTACATTTTAAGGAAAATCAATACTCACTAGTTTTAGTGTCTTTAAGATGTCATAATATGCCAAACTATATAATTAGAACAGAATAATGAAAAATGCTATATAAAATTATATTTTGCTTAAGAGATGTGAAGGTTCAATTCGTATCTGGGGATAATCTAAGAAATACAGAGGTCGATATACAGAGATAAACTGGAATGAGGCAAATCATCTGAACCATAGTGATCAAATACCAATTACTATGGGTTTAACCCCTTAGTGACGGCCGCGTACAGACGCGGCCGTCACTTAACGCCCGTCTAACATTTTTTTTTTTTTTTCAGAAGAATCCGGAGTCCCCGAACGGCGTGCAGCCGCGCGGGGATACGGATTTCCTGGACGTACATGTACGTCCTCTGTCACTAAGTGACAGCCACAGAGGACGTACATGTACGTCCATTGTCGCTAAGGGGTTAAATGGAGCTTTTAACCCCTCCAGGGCTGTTGTGTTGATTTACACTGTGTTGGATACCTCCTTTGTTTTGAAAAGGTTAAAACATACTTACATAGTAAATTAGGTTAAAAAAAAGACACAGGTTCATCAATTACAACCTTTGCTACAGTATAGCCCAGAAAATTACAATGATAATAATCCTCCTTAACAGATGAGAGTTGGTACCGTGTTAGGTTTAGAAATGCAGGAGGCAAATATAGTTGTTGATACCTTTATTGGCTAACTAAGCAGATTTAGGATGCAACCTTTCAAGACCTCTTAGGTCTCTTCCCCAGGCATGTTATCCTCAGGTCTCTTCCTCAGACATGTTATCCTCAGGTCTCTTCCTCAGGCATCTTATCCTCAGGTCTCTTCCTCAGGCATGTTATCCTCAGGTCTCTTCCTCAGACATGTTATACTCAGGTCTCTTCCTCAGACATGTTATCCTCGTGTCTTTTCCTCAGGCATGTTATCCTCATGTCTCTTCCTCAGGCATGTTATACTCATGTCTCTTCCTCAGGCATGTTATACTCATGTCTTTTCCTCAGGCATGTTATCCTCATGTCTTTTCCTCAGGCGTCTCTTCCTCAGGCATGTTATCCTCAGGTCTCTTCCTCAGACGTTATCCTCATGTCTCTTCCTCAGGCATGTTATCCTCAGATCTCTTCCTCAGACATGTTATCCTCATGTCTTTTCCTCAGGCATGTTATCCTCATGTCTCTTCCTCAGGCATCTTATCCTGAGGTCTCTTCCTCAGGCATCTTATCCTCAGGTCTCTTCCTCAGACATGTTATCCTCATGTCTTTTCCTCAGGCATGTTATCCTCATGCCTCTTCTTCAGACATGTTATCCTCAGGTCTCTTCCTCAGGCATGTTATAACATGCCTGAGGAAGAGACCTAAGAGGTCTTGAAAGCTTGCATCCCAAATCTGCTTAGTTAGCCAATAAAGTTATCAACTTGACTATATTTGCCTCAAATAATCCTTCTTGATTCCAAGATGGTTTAAGTTTATTTACTAGTAATTCCTGTTTAACTGTCTGAGTGCCAAAGAGGTACCTAATGCATTGCCTTGCTATGTGTTGGGTGCCTCACTTGCACTTAAAAGGTTAATCTACTAATACACAATATTACCATGTATGTTCTCTTAACTCTTTGAGCACCAGAGGGATCTCCAAAGCATTGCATTGCACTCAAAGGGTGGAATTAATGTGTGTTTGTGGAATTTGTATTTGTCATCTCTGTTGCTGTTCTTCTTAATACATCAGTCTCAAGGTATTGAATAGCACCACAACAATGCACATTTGCAACAGATACAATAAAATAATTTTGATAAGACAATTGATTTATTTTGTCGATAAGACAATTTATTAATTTTGCAAATCAAAATATTCACATTAAACAAAATGGGGATATATATATTTAATTGTTCAGTACAAACAGCCAGAATATCACATGCAAATGTAAGAACATCTTTAACCCTTGATTAAATGTTTATGTCTTGATGAGGCACAGATTAGTCTGTCCTTCCCAACAACCACCCACTTACCAAACCCTTACTGGAATCAAAGACCCGAATGAACCTACGAGTGAAAACACAATCTATGGGTTAGAAAACACAGACCACACCATTTATTACATTAACATTAAGATGGTTGTTTGAATGACACAAAATGAGTACATAACACCATCATGATTAAACTGAACTAGAAAAAGTGGTTGCCACACATAATGCAACTCACCACGCTGCAGTATAGACTAAATAATTAAATACCAATATTTTAAGTTTCTTAACCTCAGAATAACATTTTAGTTATAAATTGACTGAGGTTCATGCCCCCATCCAACCTCTCTAATTGGATGTGTCAAGTGTTAACCCAACAGCAGTTAACAGAACTCTGCGACCAAGCCTAAGGAGTCATTCCTGTAAATAATTTCAAGACTTTGCATTGAAACACCAGCAGACACTGTGACAGACAGAAATTATGACTTGCCTCCCAGCACACATCACCAACACAGACCAACCAGCCATTAGCCAGCCAGAAAACGTCTCTGCTTTTCTCTCCCTGACTGGCATCATTTGCTGTCTGATCCTGTCAAGCCCCCTTCAAAAGATGGTCGGCTCCGTGGGTTCCATTTTGTTTAAAAGAAGTTACAAATTATGACTCAATAAGTTGGAAATATTAGCTTAAAAATATTCATAACCATTTAATTCATGGTAAAACTGATTGTTTTTAAACACCCAGAGAGGCAAAGCTTGGGTGTTGTGAGCTTCACTGTTAAAGCTATGAACCAAGAGCCATTGGTACGTTAATAACTGATAAAAGGTGCATTAATATCAAAAGGATTTATATGGACTACCACCTAGTTTCTCAACTTGTGGTACAATATAGAAAAACTAAGGAAGCCCTGTGCATCATCTCTGGCTGTAGTTGAAGGTGTCTAGCACTTCTATATTAACCCTTTAAGTGCCAGTGGGTATGCAACACATTGCTTTTCAGTGCATTACATACCCCTCTGGCACTGAAAGCATTAAACAGCTACTCCTGCTCAGGGCTGGGTAGTGTAGCACATTTAGCACAAAGATGGAAAGGTTACCTAGGCCTCCTCCTCATTTTGTCATCTGCATATACACAATACCAGGTTAAAAAATGACCACTCCCACCCACTTTCCCACCCATTTCCTGGTAAACTTCTCCTTTCAACCACTCATTCATGTTAACCCCTTAAGGACCCTTGACGTACCAGGACCGTCACGGTCCTTGAACTACTCAAGGACCGATGACGGTCATGGTACGTCACATACTTTTTACTTACAGCGCTCTACCGGGAGCGCTGTAAGTAAAAATAGGGCCTGAAATAGACCGCTCCAAGATCGGAGTGATCTCTTTCAAGCCCCATAATGACGCGCCGATACACGTGACAGGTCACGTGTACCGGCGCGTCCAAGTGCGCCTATGCGGTCATTATGGGACGGAAATGTCCCATGACCGCCGGTCCTTAAGGGGTTAAGCACCACCTAGAAAATGACACAAAACTCATCATTTGGACACACCTATCCTTAGCCCTATAGTGTGTCTCTTGGGTCATTGCCCTTAAAGGGATAGTAATACTTCATTTTAACTTTATTTTATTTTGTAGGCATTAAAAAAACATGAAGAATGATATAAGTCTTATCTCTGAAACCTTTATGGTTTAAGAGATATTCACAAACAAAGTATCCCCCCCCTGTTCAACCAGATAAGAAGGGAGATGCCCAGGTAGACTGCAGAGAGGGACAATCTTCAATTAAGATAATGGAAAAAGCTGAAAAACTTTTCAAGGGGGGAAGGGCTTTCATTGTTTTCATACAAAGAAAATTGTCCCCTTCTGTTATCTGTACTGTCATACAACCTGATCCACATCTGAGAAGAGATGTCTTACACTAGGAAAAAGGGGCGGGGAGGGGAACTTTGCTTGTGAATATCTCATAAACCATAAAGGTTTGAGAGATAAGACTTATATCATTCTTCATGTTTTTTTAATGCCTACAAAATAAAATAAAGTTAAAACGAAGTGTTACTATCCCTTTAACCCAAAATAGTGATAGACTGACCAATTTCCCTCTTCTTCATGCAGGCATCATTAACTCCTTAGTGATGAGGGCTTTTTGACACTAGAGGACATAAGCAATGCTTTACCTAATTAATTTAGCCCACTTTTAGAAATGATATACCATTTTTTAAGCAAAAGTATGGTTTTATTTTGATACCACATTTATAAGGTAATAAAAATATTTGGTTCATTTTTAATAGGGACTCGATTAAAGGTATGAATGGTCATTCTTACCTGTCAAATGCCACTTTTTAGGGGGTAACCTTGAAAAACTGGTATCCTATTGAAATGTCGACATGTATTGGGCAACTAACAAAAGGGTGAGTTAAAAATATCACCAGAATCAAATGGGCAAGATCAGAATGTCACCTCAATCAATAGAGTGACATTCTGATATTGTACTCTTAATGGTTGTGACAGGTGACAGGAGCCGGTGACAGGAAGGAGCCTGGGAGATGGAGTTCATGCAGTCAGGACAGAAGCTGGTAACAAGGGGCAGGAGTTGCAGCAGTGAGGGGCACATAGAACAGAGATGGAGTATTCGAGAGGTCTTTAAAGCATTGCAAAGGGTTAAAAGCTACACTGAAATCAGCTGGAATATGGGATATTTATTTGTCCGCTATTGTGCTAAATAAGACCGATAGATAGCTGGAAAAACAGAATAAAGATGTATTAGCTATACATTGGCTCTTATGTTTCTGATGGACCTAAAAAGATGGCTTCTGCCACAGAATTATGGGGAACAAAGAAATGGTTTCAGAGAAAACTCAGCAGTCTGTGAAATAGTTAGAAGACCTGAATTTTGAGGAAAAAAGTTTTTCAAAAAGGATATCTACATTTATACAAAAAAGTAATGTTAGAGAGGTAGTATGATTAAAACTGACAAATATTGACAGAAGCAATAAAAGGTATGACACTCAGATCAGGTTACTAAAATGAAGCCAGTGGACATATAGACAAATCAGCCTCTGCAGGCAGTAAAGGTGTCAGGCACAATAACTTTGAGTAAGGTAAAATCACATGTAATTGCAAAACAATTGTAGAGCATTGATCTAGAAAGCAATCTGACAGCCATTTTTCCAGTTTGCCTTATGAGAAAAAATTGTTGCGATAGTGACCACTTTGTCTTTTCAGCAGTAGATTCAATACTAGTATTAATACTTGTTTTAATTAAGATCCAACAGAGATATATTATTGATATTCTTTTAACGTGAATGTTTCAAAAATAGTTTATATAACACATCTACCCTGGTAAGTTCCTCTAGTGTAACGGATGTTGTGGTGTGTGGTGCTTATCTATAGTCCAGGTACAATCCTGAGTCTCTGCATAGGAGAGATTGAGACAATGAAGGGTTTTGCAGTACTGCCGACTAACTGAAACCTTTCTATTGATAGGGTAATACAGACGGGAACTAATAAGAACAGACCATACATATACATAGATGTAAAATAATAAAACCTTTACCCTACATAACAGTAACAAATGAGCACAAAATTAATAAAGTCTAAATTATTTGGCAGCAGTAAAGCTATGTAATTCTCATGTCTTTGGTTTATGAGGCAAGGGTTGAAGTTGATGGACTTATGTCTTTTTTCAACCTAATTTACTATGTTACTATGGTATTATGCCCCAAGTAATACCTTTTGTGTCCTCCTAGATGTTGGTGCACAAGATGAGTAATTGTAAAGGTAGAACTAGCCCTTAGTGTGGCAAATCCCAATCTGTTGATGGTATGTACAGCTTAATCATCTCTCTGGTTAATAAGGGCAATTACTACCACAACACATGGGGTGAGATGTTCAGAAAGTGGTGGTAACTGAAATTGTCTGTAATCAGAATAAAAAAGTTCTTACACCATAATCCGTCAATTCTCAGACTTTTCCATCATTCTTTGCATACAATTCCACCATCTCCGTCAAAGGGAAAAAGTCATCTTAAAAGTGGGTGTGGTTTAATCTTCCGTCATAATGTAAGGTATTTTCAGAAAAAAATATTCGTTTGAAAGTCATTTTTTTGTCTGATTAACGTCATTTTTTCCCCGACGTAAAAAAAGGTCGAAAATTGTAGAAGAAAAATTAAAGTACTGAGAAGCAAGTCATTGTTTCTTTGAAAATTTTTGTTTTAAAGACAAAAAATGTCTTTGTTTCTTTGAAAATTTTTGTTTCAAAGACAAAATCAAAGACAATTTTTAAGGTCAGAATTTTTAACGGCAATGTTCAATAAGATCTTCTTACCATCATTTTTAATTCTTTAGATGAATTTTCAAGCTTGACAGGTTTACTTCTGAAAATATGGTCCTTCTTTTACCACCAGCTCATGATCTGACAAGTTTTTCATTATGATGACTTTTTGAACATCTCTCTCATGGTCTAGAAACAAAATTCCATGGGATGGGCCTAGTCAAGATCCCAGATGGGGTCTTCCTTTTGTAATGTTTTGGGTCCCTAATACACAGTCTAGCCTTAACCACAAACTGTCCATATTTATCTACCTCTACCTGCAAAAATATAGCTCTCTAGGCACCAGTAAAAATAAGGACTAAGTAACAAGGTGGCTCTCCAGCCACAGATATTAAAGATGTTTCGCACTCATAATTTACCTGTCAGCCACTAGCATAAAAAGTCAGCATTTGAAATAGTAATGTGGCTATAGCATAAGGTGGCTCTATAGCCAATTCTAAGAAAGAGCCACATACAATAATAATGTGGCTCTCCAGCCTCTTACCACACAAAAAGGCTACCAACAATAAGGTGGCCCTCCAGCCACTAAAATACAAGGGAAATAATAATATAAGAAGACATGTCTAAAGCTAATGCAGCTTCCAGACACTATAAGTAAAAGAGCTGGCTGTAAAGTGGCTCTTTAGCCATTGTAAGAGTAGAGGGACTTGGCACTTGTTCACTTTATATTCTTAATAATGTCTTCTGTAATGTACAAAAGTGGTCACGTGATCAGGAACACAAAGCAAAGTGCAGGCACAGGTGTAGGAAGCCAGTCACAGAGCAGAAAATGATCATTGTCAGCAAGTTTGTATGTTCCGCCACATAAGCTTATTGTGTTTAATTAATTAATCTATCTCTTCCACTTTAGTGAAAATTATTCTTTATGTACAATAGTGTTTGAGCAACTAAATACATGTTTTTATTATATACAGTAGCTTGTTATTGAGTAAACAATGACAATTCTATGTTAAATGTGGTGCTACAATGGCTGTTCCTATAGCTGCCTAAAGTCAATTTACTAAGCAACGTCTGTCACAGATCTTTCCCTTAATGCTGCTTGTGCCAATGGGAGGACAATAGGGAAGTCTGTGGGTATTTTTGGCATTCTGTTCTCCCTCCATATGCCACAACCAGTTTGCCCATTAAAATATGCCATGGTTAGTTTTCCCATTAAAATTTGCTACAGCCAGATGCCATTAAAATATGCCACTGCCAGATGCCGAATAAAACATGCCCGAGCACCCATATTGCAGACCTAGGACTTACCCCAGTACATGCCCCATCACCCACATTGCCCACCCAGGACTTTCCCCAGCTAGCACCCACAGTTGTCCAGCTCCCTGGTGTCTAGTGGAAGGCAGCTTGATATCTGTGCTCTGCACAAACATCCTCCCATGTTGCCTTTCGTGCTCCCCACATGGTCTGAAGTCTGAGCTCCGGCAGGTCACGCGACCCCTGACGCTTTGACCTCAGTACAGCAAGGGGAGTGCGAGAGGCAGCATGGGAGGATGTCTGTGCAAAAGCTGACTGTTCATCCGCAGAGAGGCTGTTGAGCAAGCACCTCTGCCGGCAAGCTTTTTTTTTTTTTTGAAGGTTGGCAGTCTCTGGGCAGAAGATATGCACCCTAGGCGGGTACCTACCTCGCCTTTACGTAGCTCCGGCCCTGCTGGTGTTACAGACTAACTTTGACGTGTAAAAATTATGATTGATAAAGTAGTCACATGTATCATTCTTTACACATGATTGATCACAGAGTACTCTGTTTTATCTACAGGGCCAGCCTAGGGAGTACATCTACTAGTGGTGCAGAGCAGAGCCACTACGTCTGCACACATCTCCAATCCTATTATATGCGGCCAGTTATCATCCCACTTCCATGAGGATCTGACTGAGTACTGCAACAACAGCAGAAACCACCGATGCACCTGAGAATGCAAGCTGGCTAAGCAGACTGTCTCTCATCCTGATCTATCCTAATCTGGGTTCACTTTGAAAACATCGCCCTCTAATGGGTGAGCAACACAATGTCGCTTTAAAAATGTAGCTCTGTTGAAAATAGGGACATGAAAATGCCGCAGGCATCATAAAATGTCATATCTAGTGCTTTTGTAACTACGGTGTTGCCTAGAGACTGTTATGTATGTGTGGGAGAGGGGAGTCAGAAAATATCAATATTTTATATATTTCTGCATTTAAAACAGAATGGTGAGTTAGGAGAAGAATTCAAATTGGAACATATTCCTGGTTTTCCAAATACCTTTGCTGCACGTAATTGATGTAGTACATTTTAGTACACTTTGGAACCAAAGAGAAACAATGGAAGCATTCAAAGAGTTAAAGGCAAGAGGGGCTATGCATTCCAGAATTGCCCATTATCTGTAACTTCCTTAATACTGCTGCAGTGTATAAATGAAGTACCTCTTTCCCTGTTTAAATGCCAGAGGGAGTGTGCGCAGCACATCCCCTCTTGCACTCAAGGGGTTAAAGGGTTAATCATAAAAACAGACTGCTTATTTACATGTCTAATGGAGCATCTCTGTACCATCTTTGATTTTTTTTTTCTTCTTGTAGGAAGTAGTGCTTCATGCAAGTGTTTTCAAACTATATTGTTTCACTGCCACAAGGAGCATAGCAGCGCCCAGGAAGTTGTAGCGAGGATAGACAGCTGTGACAAATGGAGGTATGGGGGGGTAGAAGGAGGGTTGGCGTATGACCCGTTCTCTCTTGCACTGCTTCTGTTCTTTCATTCTGTGGAAAACTCCTCTGTTGATTTCACTCTTATCAAACTTTTCCTTCTACAGTTAGTGCTCCATGCAAACCCTTTCAATGCCAGAGGAGTGTTCAACAATACCTTAACACCCTGTTGGCACTCAAAAGAGTTAAATCGTATGGGGGGTGGGAGCACTCAATTGTTTTAGCTTTTTTTTCTATCATTTCCCCTCTCCTCCTGTCTCCGGGGATCACCAACTGAAACAAGCATGCCTGTAACGGTTTAACCTCTTCACTGCCAAAAAGAAGCTAGCATCCTCAGGCAAGGGGTGGGTTCTTGACAAAAGTTAGCAGAAAGTCATGATAATTTTTCCATGAGCTTTTTCTGATGGCATTGGGAGGCTGCTAGCTTCTTTTTGGCAGTGAAGAGGTTTATTCGGTGTATGCTTCTGTTGTTTCTCTTTGGTTCCAAAGTAGTCTCGTGTCGCTGTTTTCAGCACAACAAAATTTTAATACAACATTGTGTTGCTCACCCAATAGAGGGCAACAATTTCAAAGGATACCCCTAATCTGACAGTTACCTAGTGACTATCTTGTCTCATTCACTGAGGTCTTTTGCGGCGGCTCCTGATTTCATTGCATGGCGGGGTGTGGGGTCATGCCTGGCCATGAGGCAAACACAGAGCAATGGCATCCAGCTTCTGGGTAGAGCAGTCAATGAGCCTACTGTGGGCTGAGTGCAGCACGCTTTCCACTAAGTGCTTGGACTGGGCATGCCAGGAGATCTGCTGTCAACATTGCCTCCATGCAAGGATATAAGTGCCACCTTACAAGTACTATATTGCCATCTAGAGCAGTGGTTTTCACCCCGTGCACTCAGTGGCTACTAACAGGCCAGGATTTGAGAATTTCCTTTTAAGAGCACAGGTGAGTTAATCAATATGACTGAGCCTCTGATCAACACACTTGTGTTCTAGCGGGGAAATTCCAAAGTTCTAGCCTGTTAGTGGCCACTGAGGGCACAGGCTAAGAACCTCTGATCTAGAGAGTACAATACGGACAGGCTGGTAAATTTCAGACTGCAGCCAAAAACAGTTATTATTTGCAACATGTTACACTGCAGTGACCAGATCATCCCTTTAATGGGGCAGTGCCTCCTAGATAAAAGGAGACTTTCCTTACTACCAAAGTAGAACGCATATCTTGTTTTGAGGTGTGGCCTGTCTAGATCAGAAACTTCTCTAGCTATCAAAGGGACAATGTTAAAAGCCCAAAATGTATGTTTATCTGTTCCCTTTTGTTGCAGATGGTTTGTCCTAGAATGACTCCACTTTACGTTTTTACATATGGCTCAGTGGGAGGAGGTAGGAAAGGACTACACAAAGGGAGTAATATAATGAGCAGAAGATATTATTTTGTCAAATAAAATAACCTTTTAACCTTTTGAGTGCCAAAGAGGTATCTAATGCAATGCATACATCCCTAACTCCCAAGTGTCCCTCTTTAAGACACAAATCCCTCTGTTCCTCTATCCCACCCTGGTGTCCCTGTGTTTAGGAGATCAGACGGTGTGGTGTGTATATAAGTGTATCACCCTAGTGTCCCTGTGTTTAGGAGATCAGACTGTGTGGTGTGTATATAAGTGTATCACCCTGGTGTCCCTGTGTTTAGGAGATCAGACTGTGTGGTGTGTATATAAGTGTATCACCCTGGTGTCCCTGTGTGTAGGAGATCAGATTGTGTGGTGTGTATATAAGTGTATCACCCTGGTGTCCCTGTGTTTAGGAGATCAGACGGTGTGGTGTGTATATAAGTGTATCACCCTAGTGTCCCTGTGTTTAGGAGATCAGACTGTGTGGTGTGTATATAAGTGTATCACCCTGGTGTCCCTGTGTTTAGGAGATCAGACTGTGTGGTGTGTATATAAGTGTATCACCCTGGTGTCCCTGTGTTTAGGAGATCAGACTGTGTGGTGTGTATATAAGTGTATCACCCTGGTGTCCCTGTGTTTAGGAGATTAGACTGTGTGGTGTGTATATAAGTGTATCACCCTGGTGTCCCTTTGTTTAGGAGACCAGACTGTGTGGTGTGTGTATATAAGTGTATCACCCTGGTGTCCCTTTGTTTAGGAGACCAGACTCTGTGGTGTGTGTATATAAGTGTATCACCCTGGTGTCCCTGTGTTTAGAAGACCAGACTGTGTGGTGTGTGTATATAAGTGTATCACCCTGGTGTCCCTGTATTTAGGAGATCAGACTGTGTGGTGTGTATATAAGTGTATCACCCTGGTGTCCCTGTGTTTAGGAGATCAGACTGTGTGGTGTGTGTATATAAGTGTATCGCCCTGGTGTCCCTGTGTTTAGGAGATCAGACTGTGTGGTGTGTGTATATAAGTGTATCACCCTGATGTCCCTGTGTTTAGGAGATCAGACTGTGTGGTGTGTATATAAGTTTATCACCCTGGTGTCCCTTTGTTTAGGAGATCAGACTGTGTGGTGTGTATATAAGTGTATCATCAACCCAGTGTCCCTGTGTTTAGGAGACACCACAACAATAAAACTCACATTAATGTTTGTGCAAACTTCAGTAGATGTGATTATAAATTAGTCTGAATAAAATACTTCCATCTTGTTCTAAATCATTTATTAAGTTTCACATTGAGGTGTTAGTAGGTCATGAAATAAAACGTGGCCTCAGCTGAACAGGAGCCAGTGAGAAATAATCTGCCACTCTTGCATTGGTAGTGTCCCTGAATGGCAGACAGGAAATGTGGTCACCCTAACAGCCACATGCACTTTGGCATAAAGGGGCGGGCCACAAGGGGCGGAGCTAAGGGGGCAGCAAAATGAGGCTTTGCCTAGGGTGGCAAAAATCCTTGTACCAGCCCTGTGTATCTAACACCAGTTCTGAGCTTACTTTTCAAGTTGTTTGTGTATAATGTTCTTTATATGTATAAACCCATGGGTGTAAACCTAAATTTCTCAGGAATTGGAGTATCTTTTTTCACTTTAAAGAAAGTGAAGATTAAGGCATGAAGTCTACATAATCTGTGTGAATTCAATAGATGTTGTTGTCGGTCTGATGAAAGAATTCCTGAAAGCATGCAAATAAACATTCGAAATTACTCATTTTTTAACTTTTCTTCATTTTTGAAAAACACTGAATGGATTTGATCTAAAGTTTTAGTTTTACCCCACAGTTCCTTATAGCACCTGTTCCTTTCCACTCACTATTGTGTCATAATGTGTGGTTGGCCACTATGCAAGCACTTAGGCTTTTTGTTGCAGTGGAACAATGTTGGATAGTCAGCATGTGTGGTTATATGCTACCACTGGACAAGACTGGGATAATGGGCAATGAGAGACTATCCAGCTGTTTCCAGAGTACAACTCCCATCATTCCCTTTTACCTGGTGGCTGGCAAGGAATGATGGGAGTTGTAGTCTGGCAGCAGCGGGAGGGCTGTGGGACAGTAAAGTGTTTCTATATCTACCAGTGATTAATGTCCAAAAAATAAAAAATTACCATAAATAAATGTAAGCACTTAAATTCATTTATGGACATTTTATTTTTTGGACATTTTTCTATTTTGGGGTTATCATTTAATATTCATTTTATTTGGCTATTTGTATTGTTCTACATATTAAATATCTATATATTATGTATATAAATATATATATATATATATATATATATATATATATATATATATATATATATATAGGAGCACTACCAGTGCAGTGAGGGGTTGCGGCAGAAAATAATGCAAAAAACTGCACTTTTCATGGGAATCCCGCAGAGGTTTTTTGCACTTTTCTCTGTTGGGTTGAAACATTTTGCCCATCCTCACCGAACAGGTCACATAGACTCACTGTGTTGGACTTTAAAAGAGTTAGTAATACTTCATATTTGGCTATAATATTGTATATATAAAATAAATAAACCAAAACTTCTATGTATTTTTGCCCTAACTTTCATAGTTTAAGAGTAATCGTGATGTAAAGTTTACCCCTCCTGCCCCTTTTAGCTACATCCCCACTCTAGCTGTCAGACTTGGATTCTGGTCTTTGGACCAGGTGGAGAGTCTGGAGAGACGAAATAGGAGTGGATACAAAGGAAATCTTCATGACAATGGTCCTATTTTGGCTCTCCAGGGGCTCGATTCTATTACCAGAGCTAAAAAAAAACAGGCACTGTGTTTTTTTAAGTCAGGTTTTAGCAGCCTATTACCTGACTTGTGAAAACAAAATCAGCAGTAATATGCACACCACCAGTCAAAAAAATTCCATAGGAAACAACTAATAACAACATGCAATTAGTATCCTATTACCCATGCTCAGTATTAGCGCCTGTTTTGTTGATACATTTTAAGTCAGGAATCCTGTGCCTCAGAGGTAGAGTTGTAGAAGCCACAATGATGGTTTCAAAACCATCGTTGTTCGAATAAAAGCAGTGTAAAATACAGTATACAGTATAGAAATCCGTCATAGAGTGCCCCCCTTCAACATATTAAAATCCGACTTACAGTGCTTTCTTTCACCACATTCATTTTTTAAATAAAATTAAATATAAAATAAAAAAAAACATTTTTTACACATATACAGGCAAGGTATGCATCCGCATACCTTGCCTATTAACCCTATGAGTACCAGAGGGGTAGCAAACACATGGCAATGTGTTGCTACCTCTCTGGTACTCATGGGGTTAATTATACAATACAAATACAAAGAAGGCATGTCGTAAAAAATAGGAGAACAGTGTTGAATTGAAATGGAGAAAAAAGTCATGGGAGCACTGTAAATCAAATTTTGAAGGGGAAGGGTTAAAATGTGGAATGTGAACAATATTTGTCAAATTATTGTGGTAAAAGAAAGCACTGTAAGTCAAAATTTTAAAGGGGGGGTTAAAATGTTGAAGGGGGGCACTCTATGTCGGATTTTAATAATGTGGGGAACATATCAAACACTAAACTTGATCTTTCTGTCGTCAAACGTACGCCTATTTCCTTGGACATTTTGTGCTTTTTTTTAGGCGGTAGTTGAATAAAAGCAGACAGCGCCAATTTTGTTGCTGTCTATGCCAGTTTTGTTTTACCGTGTATCACAGTGCCCGTGATTCCTCCATTTGTGACATTGCTACTTCCTGGTCATTTCCTTCTAGCATTCTTATTGGAAATCAGTGATTATTCCTCCTACTGGTTACATTTATATTCTAGTGCTGTCATTATGGCAGTGCCCTATAGTGGTGTTCCAGTATCTAGCATTTGTTCCTGTAGTTCCTGGTATCCTGTGTATGACCCGGCTCGACTGACTACGTTCCTGAGAGATCACCTGTTCCTGACTTCCGTTGCGACCCAGCTTGGCTGACTATCCTGCTCTGTGTACCGACCCGGCTTGGCTGACTATCCTGCTATGTGTACCGATCCGGCTTGGTTGACTATCCTGTTCTGTGTACCGAACTGATTGGCTACTTATCATGTCCGAGTTCCTACTCGGTCCGTTTCCTGTCCTGCTCCGTCAGTGCCTGTCCGGCACGGTGTATTCCTCCTCCTGAGACACCCGCATCTAGTACGCTTGACCCGGCACAGCTTGTCACTCCATATCTACAAGGTTGGCTGTTGCTCCCATTACACCTCGTTAGTCACGGTCTGTGCAGCCGTTTGGCCTGCCCAGTGGTCTTTGCCTGACTGCGGGCTGGTGCGTGGTTTAGTGACTTCAGTCACTTGCTTGTGGCCTTAGTTCCTAGGTTGGTTTGGTTGCCTTGCCTTGCTGCTGCCAGTACTGCTATACCACTAGCGTACTAGGGGTTCAGTTGCCTTGCCTTGTCGCTGCCAGTACTGCAATGCCACCTAGCTTACTAGGGGTTCGGTTGCCTTTCCTTGTTGCTGCCAGTACTGCTACTCCTCCTAGCGTACTAGGAGTTTGGTTGCCGTACAGTTATACCTTCTAGCGTACTAGGAGTTCAGTTGCATTGCCATACCTATCTGTCAACAATACTCCTCACCTGCTTTCTAGGTGATCTGCTGCCTTCGTTCCTGTCAGTCTTGCTGACCTCCCTAGTGCTCTACGGATCCTTTTGTAGCTCAGTCTGGGCCTCCTCCTGTCGTTCCTACCACCCGGTGGGATCTGCTGTTTCTGAACCAGATTATCTCTGCTGCTGTATAGATGTTCTGGTTTATTTATTTAATAAATACAATACTATAGCCTCCAAAAATGAAGTATTATTATCCCTTTAAGTCTGATGCAGAGGGTTTAAGGGAAGCTGCATTTCACAGTAAGGGAAATGAGAGATTACAATGCTGCAGTCAAGTCTTTTCCTGTGTGACTCACATTGTGCCCCCCCCCCATCAGGGCTTACAGTGCAACTTGTAAATTTACTATAAAATACTAACAATATAGTATATTGTCAGAATTTTCTTGCTGAAAAAAAAACAACAAAGGTACTCTTAATGCTGACAGTTGCATTATTTAAATGATATAATTTAGACCAGTGGTTTTCAACCTCAGTGGCCACAAACAGGCAAAGATTTGAGGATTTCCTCGTTAGAGCACAGGTGAGTTTATTAATTTGAATGACCCTCGATCAACATACAACATGTGCTCTAGCAGGGAAATTCTTAAGTCCTGGCCTGTTAGTGGCCACTGGAGGCACGGGTTGAGAAAACTGATTTGGATTGTCTCAAACTGGTGTTGTTGTTACTATCACATTCTAGGAGAACTTTGGCCAGTATTTCTCCTCTCCCATAGAATGCTTCTCTGTATCTGTCTAAACACCGGGTAAACTGTGTGGGCATGAACAGCACTCTTGGTAACATTTTAATATAAAACATATTACCGGTTCAGCTGCAATATATTGTGCCAAATAATCTACCAGCAGTGAGAGTATCCCTGAGTTACAAAGAAAGGAAAATCCCTGCACTGTGTTTACTTGTTTGCTTTATAATAACAGTTTACTATATAAATATATGCCTGTAAATTCATCCTGAAATTTTAGGTCAGTCGGCATCATATGGATAATTTAAAGGGCTCCTCTGGTTTGAGGACTAATAATTCTTCTTCAGACATATGGAACAGCTTGTTTAAGCACTAAAAAAGAAGAGCTTTTGGACACGGAAATCCATTGGTGTGCAATAACATTGTTCTACCTGAAATTGTAAACACTCTCCGTCTGTTCTTCTCTTATTGTTTTGATGTGCAGGCTATGCCACAAGCATTATTAATTGTTCTGAAGCCCAGAAGCATGTGCAAAGGTCTATTATCAATTTATGCAATTCCAAAAAATATGTCAAGTAATTAAACAGTTTGGGTATGGCAAAAGCACATCTAAAGACCTCACTTCAAAAAGAGTGAGAACATAAAAGAAAGTCCTTTCGACTAATTTTCTTTTGGACATGGGTGCAAGTAGAAAGGTCAGATGTGTGTGTCAAATATTAACATGACTTAAAGGAGCTGTACTTACTTTTATGAAAAAATAAATGTTATGGCCTATGACAAGGTTGTTAGAGTAAAAATGATACCTTTATTGACTATCTGAGTGGTTCTAGGATACAAGTTTTCCAGGCAACATTTGCCTCTTCTTTAGGAATAATAATGCCTGAAGAAGAGACCTGAGTGACCTTGAAATTTATATCCTAGAGCCACTCAGCCAATAAAGGTATAATTTTTACTGTACTAGTCTCCTGCTTTTTCTATGGTTAACACGGTACTATCTTTTACCCATAGCACAAGATTGTCCAAATTTTGACTCTACTGCTTTTGGGGAATACAACTCCTGTCATCCTCAACCCATAAATGGTGGGTTGAGGATGATGGGAGATGTAGTCATTAGCAGGTGGCGAACCAAAGGTTGTCTACAGGTGTGTGAACCACAGGTTGTCTACTGTTTCCCTAGGCCTAGGGTTCCCCACTGCTGGGAGATTATTCATGCAAGAGAGAGAAAAGTGCCAACATATTATTTTTTAACCCCTTAGCGACAATGGACGTACATGTACGTCCTCTGTGGCTGTCACTTAGTGACAGAGGACGTACATGTACGTCCAGGAAATCCGGATCCCCGCGCGGCTGCACGCCGTTCGGGGACTCCGGATTCTTCTGAAAAAAAAAAAAAATGTTAGACGGGCGTTAAGTGACGGCACTAAGGGGTTAATCACTCTGTTAGCATCAGCTCCAATTGTTTTTTCAAAAGAAGATTTTGTTAATGTGCTCTATGGGAAAGTTTGCTCTCCATAGCAAATCATAGCAACAGCAACTCTTTATTACCACAAAAGAAAATAACAGTTTAATGCAGAAAACAAGTATGGCCTGTAATGACTTAGAGAAAATTCCCCATAATAATAATTTTTCATAAACAGCTAAATGCTGTTATAAGGATTGTATTTAAACTATATAAGCATATGCAGCTTGTATTTATTTTTCGGCTATTTTAGTTGTTAAATAAATTAATTTATCTAACTGTGCAACAGAAATTTAATTAGGACAAGAACATAATCCATAAACTAGGCCCTCAGGGGCCAAAATTACCATGCAGTTGTGAACTGAGGAACAGGTCCAAGACACAAATGCATACATCAACCATAAAAATAATATATTGTTATATCTGGTCATCATTTTGTTAGACATAGTGCAGAAATTCCAGAGGAACAGAGAGTTTACAAGGTATTTTTTCTTACATGATTTCTGTAACTTAGGGATGTGATGGTTAGAATGGTATAGTCATCTGTGTTTCAAAGCAATTTCTGTACATTTTGTTGTTTTCTTATCATACTATTTTAAACCTAATTTTTATGCCCCTGGCACAATGTAAAGAAGTGGCCTAAACTGGATAATTGCTATAAATATAATTTGTTAACCCTTTGAGTGCCAGATAGGTATCCAATGCATTGCAACGCAATGCGTTGGATACCTCTCTGGCACTTAAAGGGTTAATAAATAAAAAAATCTAAATAAACTAGGTAATATAATTAACCCTTTGAGTTCAGAGTGTTGCAAATAACACTGGCACTCACAGGGTTAATCTGAATACGTTCACAACATCCTCCCCAATAAACATCTACCTGTAATCCCGATGTCCAGCAGGGTCTTCAGCACCCTGGCCAGCTACTGTCTGTCTTCTGTCATATTCTATCTTCCGTCTACTTATTTCTCTTCATCCTCTTATCCTCTGTCTTCTGATCTTCTTCCTTGTTCCAAAGATGTCCCTGAAAAGAATATAAAATATCCAAGTTAAATATTACCCCAAAAATATGTATGAAAGATATGCTGGCCTAAACCCTCTGCATGGAGGAGGGGTATGCAATGCATTGTGCACTTCCCTGGCACTCAAAGGGTTAAATTGTAGCTGGAAGTCCGACTGTAAATGATATGGTGCCAGTCCAAATGTAAGTGATACGGTGCCAGCCCAGATGTTCGTTGTGTGTTTTTAGTTCCCAAAACTCACGCTAAATAGTGAGCGAAATGGGAACATCAAAGGAAACATCAGAGGAAAACACACTGTCAAGCCCAAACCCTATACCTCCCAAACACCAACCCTACACTACCACTGACATGAAAATGAAACAGTAGTAACCCTACCACTATCCTAATACCCATAAACCAGAGCTATAACATATACCTGTCATCCAC
Organism: Rhinophrynus dorsalis; assembly: GCA_037306005.1. Taxonomy (NCBI): domain Eukaryota; kingdom Metazoa; phylum Chordata; class Amphibia; order Anura; family Rhinophrynidae; genus Rhinophrynus; species Rhinophrynus dorsalis. The sequence goes on from CM074720.1 coordinate 514,633,470, forward strand.
TGTCTGTCTTCTTCTGTCTTCTTCAGTTTTCTTCTTTCTCTTCATCTTAATTCTTCTGTCTTCTGGTCTGATCTTCTTTGTTCCAACGATGTCCATGAAAAGAATACAAAATATCCAAATTAAATATCCCCCAAAAAATATGCATGAAAGATATGTTGGCCTAAACCCTTTGAATGTCAGAGGGGTACGCAACACATCGCTGAGCAATGCGTTGTGTACCTCTCTGGCACTCAAAGGGTTAAATTGTAAAGAATATGTTGCCAGTGCATATGTAAGTGATATGGACCAAGAGAGGGGCAGTGGGTGAAAAGTACTGGTGTCTTGCAGAACTCTGATTCTCTGCGTCTTGTTTCTCAAAAATACACCAGAAAGGTACAGAGGAAACTACAGTAAAATGTATATTTCCCATGCATTCTATAGGGAGGGGCTTACGTTCAAGTCTGTAGGTTGATGGAATGTGTGCTTCGGAGTGCACAAAAGCAATCATAAACTCTAGATCAGTTGTTCTAAAATTTTTTTGCTCAAGGCACCTTAAACCACAGTATTGAATTTTTAGGGCACTATAAACATTTTCTAGGCCTGTTGTCAAGGATGTAATGAAGGATAATGATGCATAAATATTAACCCTTTGAGTGCCAGAGGGAGTACGGAATGCTTTTGTATACCCTCTGGCACTCAAAGGGTTAAGATATTGCTAGGTCTCACAATCAGAATGAAAAAATAAGAGTATTTTACAAAACAAATTCTAGAAATATACATTTGAAACATAAAATTCACACTTTTGTCTAAGTCTTCAAGGTTGTTAGAGTAAAAATGATACCTTTATTGACTATCTGAGTGGTTCTAGGATACAAGTTTTCCAGGCAACATTTGTCTCTTCTTTAGGAATAATAATGCCTGAGTGACCTTGAAATTTATATACTAGAGCCACCCAGCCAATAAAGGTTTCATTTTTACTGTTCTAGTCTCCTGCTTTTTCTATGGTTAACACGGTACTATCATTTACCCATAGCACAAGATTGCCCAAATTATGACTCTACTGCTTTTGGGGAATACGACTTCCGTCATCCTCAACCCATAAATGGTGGGTTGAGGATGATGGGAGATGTAGTCATTAGCAGGTGGCGAACCAAAGGTTGTCTACTTCTTCCCTAGGCCTAGGGTTCTCCACTGCTGGGAGATTAGTCATGCAAGAGATAGTACAGTGCCAACATATTTTTTAATCACTCTGTTAGCATCAGCTCCAATTGTTTTTCAAAAGACGATTTTGTTAATGTACTCTATGGGAAAATTTGCTCTCCATAGCAAGCCATAGCAACAGCAATGTATCTAATCTTCTCTTAAATGTATCCATTGTATCTGTCATTGCCACCTCCTTGGGCAAGGAATTCCATAGCTTAACAGACCTTACTGTAAAAAAACACAAAAACTTCCACTGGTTTATCCCCAAGTTGAAACCTCTTTTCCTCAAATCTCATAGGGGTGCCCCCTGGTTATTTGATCAGGCCTTGGAATGAATAACTCACCAGAGAGATCCTTGTATTGACCTCTCATATACTTGTACATTGTGACATTAGTCATATTTTCTCTAGAGTAAATAAAACAAGTTTGTCTAGATGTTCCTCATGCATTGTCTTCCATTCCCTTAATTCATTTTGTTGCTCTTCTCTGTACACTCTCCAGGTCTAGAATATCCTTTTTTAGAACTGTTGCCCAAAACTTCACTGCATATTCAAGGTGATGTCTTGCCAATGATTTGTACAGTGGCAAAACAATGTTATCCACTCTTGCTTCAATATACCTTTTTATGCAAGGTGGAAATTTGTTTGCTTTTACTACTGCTATTTGACACTGGTCACTGCTTCCAGGTTTGTAGTTTACAATGATTCCCAGGTCTTTCTCTAGCATTGAGTCCTCTAAAATTATTCCAATAAGTTCATAAGTAGGTAGTTTACTATAATGGTATGTGCCGAGACCCGGGTCAGAGATCAGAGATGTCCACTACTCAGAGAGACTCCTTAATCCTTATTCAGAGCCCAGATCAAGACCACTTGTGCACTGTGTGACTATAGCAGGAGAAATACCAGGGAACTTAATAATGACCTAGTAGAGTCCTGGAAATACGCATGTCAATAAAAAAGAAACAGAAAGGAAAAGAACAATGATGGTGGAGATATGAACAAGATAATCCCATGTTAAAAATCACTATTATATCTCTGTCCAATAATGGGAGAGTAACTGCCCAATGATAGAGACATGACTGTCCAAAAATAGAATTTAATAACCAAAACTCTAGCACTGTATTCAGCACTTGACCCTTATGTACTCTGTATGTCTCCCACTACCACTTTAAATTGTAAGCTTTCAGGCAGGGACCTCACACCCAATATTTCACTCTACAAAGCACCTGTAACCCTGTATTGTTTAAACCCTTTATTGTAAAGTACTGCATATTCTTATGGAGCTATATAAATAAAAATATTCATTCATTCACAACCTGTCAATATAAATTTGGATCAGGATGAACAGTTGAGGATGGTAATTATAATGGTAATGGATGAATTGATGATATAGATGTAATGATAAATGATGGAAGATGAAAGAAGAAAAGATGGTGAATTATACACGCATTCTAAACCAGTTGTGTTTTAAACCCCACTTTCTAGATGTATTCCACTGCAGCTCCCCAGATTCAGGATCATACAATGTAGCAACTAGAGTGAGGAGCAAATAAGAACGACATCTAAAAGTACTATCTTTATATATGCAATGCTCAAGAAGTACAAGAACACTCACCAATTAATGCATTAGAGCATATAGACTCCCGGCCCTTGTAGCAGCGAACTGCCTGCCTCAAGAAGATTCGTTGCTGGATATAAACCTGAAGCTTCCACCTCAAATCCTTGATGTTTGGCACCAGTTCTTTCAGCAGTCTTCTGTTATTCTGTTAGCCCGATAAGCCAATGATGTTGCCAAAACTGGAGAAACAGATTGAAAGGAGTACTCGAAGAGTACCCCTTAGGATGTGGCAAGTTAGCAAGTTAGCCATGATACACATCAAGTTTTGAAGGGATGAAATCATAACCTTCTTTCTTTGCTGGAACGCTGATGCAGCATCATGATGCTCTTCGAGTACTCCTTTCCTTCTTGTCTCTCCAGTTTTGTCAACATCAGTGGGCATTTGTTCTCTCTATTAGGGGAGTCTGGAGCACTTTGGGAAAAGGAAGGGAGAAAGGAGGTTGATCCCAAATATGTCAAAATTTTGTCTTACACATTGGGAAGACAAAGGCAACTGTGATGGAAGTTCCTTCCTGATCTGGCTTTTATTATCTCTGTGCTGGGTCTGGGGTTGTGAGAAGGGAGCAAAGGAGACTTACTACAAATACTCCAACATGCTATCTTACTGATTGGAAAGACACAGCCATCTGTTATCCAGATTCCTTGCTGTCATTAGGTTTGTGTTATAGGAGTCTGGGACTGTGAGAAGGGAGCATTAAATGTTTACCCCAAATACCCCAACATTCTGTGTGACTGATTGGAAAGACATAGGCAGCTTTGACCCAAGTTCATTTCTGATCTGGCTGTTATTATCTCTGTGTTAGAGGAGTCTAGGAGTGTGAGAAGGGAGCATTAAATGTTTACCCCCAAATACTCCAACATTCTGTGCAACATAGGCTGCTGTGACCCAAGTTCCTTCCTGATCTGGCTGTTATTTCTGTGATAGGATAGTCTGGGGGTGTGAGAAGGGAAGGTTTATCCCCAAATACCCAACATCATGTGTGACTGATTGATCACACCTGTATGTGTCTTTCCAAAGTTCCTTCCTGTTCTGACTGTTATCCTAGTGCTGGGGGGGAGTGCTAGTGTTGATGATGGCATAATGGAAGAAGGTGTTGCAGCTAAACCAGCTGCTGCATCTGACAGTGAGACAAATAAGCTAAAAAGCACCTGTCTTTAAAGTAGTAGCGAACATTGTGAAAATTAAAAAAAAATGAAAAAGAAATTGTTTGAGTTCTCTGAAAGCCTAGAAGAATATAAAAATAGTAGGGAAGAAGCGGTGGGTGATGCTTATGATGTGGGTGATGCAGGTGATGATAATGATGATGATGTAGGTCTAGAGTATATCCCTCCAGCATCCTCCTCTCCTTCAGATACAGAAGATAGTGAGAAAGATGATTACAAGGCCATAAAGTTAGCTGGAATGCAAGGGATCAATGTTCCACCACTGAAAAATGAGCAATGTTGAGCAAAAATATTTGCAAGTCTGACCTTGGACAAGCAAAGATGCACATCACCGCTTCCAGGTCCAAGCCCCAATCAGCCACATTCACAATAGTGTTGAGTAACTGTCACAGTACCTTGTAGCGCCGCCGATGCTGGTGATGCCTACAATGACGCTCCAGCGTCATTTCCACAAGCGGCTGGACGCATCAATACTAGATCTGCATGTGCGAGGCTTCAGCATGCTGCAGACCTCTGTATTATGTGTTTGAGGCCTGTAGTCTCCTCCTACCTACTTCTTCCCTCTGAGCTGCTCCTCCTACCTACTTCCTGAGGAGGGGTTTAAAGGGCAGACTGATTCCTGACTCAGTTACCCTTACGTTCTTGTTCTGAGCAGTTCATTATCTTGTATTCCTGATTCCTGTGTATGATCCGGCTTGTCTGTCCATCCATTCTGGTGTTGACCTATGGCTCTGTCTGACTATTCTCCTTGTGCGCTCTGATTTGGCTCAGATATCCTTTCTGGTGCAAACCTGTGGCTCTGGCTGACTACCTGCTCCGTGTATGACCTAGGCTTGTCCGACTACCCACTCTGGTGTTGACCTAGGGCTCTATCCACTGCGCATCCAGCATACCATCACTTCATTGGATATCCTATCTGGTGCAAACCTGGGGCTCTGGCTGACTACACGTTCTGTGTATGACCTAGGCTTGTCTGACTACCCACTCTGGTGTTGACCTGGGGCTCTGTCCACTGTGCATCCAGCATTCTATCACTTCAGTGGCTATCCTATCTGGTGCAAACCTGTGGCTCTGGCTGACTACCCGCTCCGTGTATGACCTTGGCTCATCTGACTATCCTATCTGGTACTTACTAGAAGGCCCTGTCTGTTCGCTCCATGTGTTGGTTCCGTTCCTCAGACATCCTTCCTAGTACTGACCTGGATCTCTAGCAGACTCCTAGCTACTGACTGCAGGCTTGAGTCAGTAGCTTCCATGTTGCATATGATATAGACTCCACTCCTAGACTGACTGCAGTCTGAGTCAGTGCTAGATCTGGGCGTTACTGTACCTCAAGACTCCAGTAGGCTGAAGCTTTGTCTTGGACAGTATGGTGCAGATATTGGGAGACTGCTATTTCTGATACAGTACTCGCTTCTTCGATCACCCACGGTGTGTATATATATATATTGCATTACTGTTATTATTCTCAAAATAAAGGTTATCTTAACTATACCGTATGACTCCTGGTTTTGCTTGCCAACCGTAACAGTAACAAGCCACAATAACACAGGTTATCATCATCCACAAACTTACCTATGATGATGAGTGCCTCTGCTGCAGTTGGAAGAGCAATATCTTTGACACCCAGTAGATGTACAACTGCAGCAACATCTACTCCCAGTAGTAGCAGCAGCAGCCTCTCAGGAACCCCTCAGTCAATGAAGTCCACAGTATGGAGGACTTCACTCATGATCCAAAAGCTAAGCATGTTGATATTTATGTAAAAAACATGTGAGCAGGGGGAACATCGTTAATGAGACCCCACTTGAAGTATAACCACAGATTTGACTGGGAGACACTTGAAAAGGCCAAAGGTGCCACAACTAGCAGCAGCAGAAGCATTCCAAAAAGTTCCTGGGGCTCTGGAATACGTAATAGAAGAAGTGATGTTCATATGTGTCTGAGAGTGTACCAAGAGTTTGTCCATTCCAAGTAGCACCTATGGCTCCTGATGCAGGGAAATATGACTATGAGTTTGCTTTGGAGATGGCAATAGACTGCCCACACATACTGCTTCCACATCTACCACCTCCTCTAGTCATGTTATTAAAACATTAATGCTACTGGGTTCTTCTTTCATATACTGCCAGCCCACACTTATTGCTTTCTTAGGAAGGAGTCAAAAACGTCACAAAAACAATCGTAAAGTATGCCTGTGAAATGCCATTGCTGCCAAGATGTTTCTGGTGGACACAATACTGTATTCTCTCTCTCTCTCTCTCTTTCACTCCAGCTCCTTCCCCTCTACTTTTCTCCTAAAATACACCACATTAGAAGGCAAGAAATGATGAGTTTACATAGTATATGGGCAGGAAGCTGTACCTCACTGAGTAAAATAAGATGGAAATGGAAGAATTTTCACAAAGTTTTCTGTACTCCTAGCGAAAAGGTGGAAAATCTGCATGGTCCTCTATGGACAAAATTTCCAGCTGAGAAAGCAGAAAAACATGCTTTTTTGGTACTTTCCCACGGGAAAAAAAACAGGACTTTTTACCCTTCCATACTTACTTGATAACCAATAGTTCTGCATAGTCCTGATATCTATCATGTCTATACTATCTATAGGTACTATAGATACTGTGATACACTATATATAGCTACTATCTAAAGGTATCATTCCTATTAGTCTCTTTGTTGTGTTATTAATCTGGTAGGTGGGTGAGACTAATCACAACTTTTAATTTGTACTGCTAATGAGTGTACAGAAAGACCAAGGAACATAACAGACAAAGGTTTGAGGTGTAACCAAAGTTTGTTGACTAGAGAAAAGCAATGTAAAATTTATATAACATTGATTTTAGTTCAAACTGACAGATGCCAACACGTGCACATAAAGATATTTTCATTAAATATTTTTTACTATGCGAATCATTTTATTATTGGCAGCACAGCCATACAACACATTAATATGAATTTTCCCAGAGGCTTCTCTCACTGCAGTGATGTCAACTATATTTAAATAATTTCAATGGACAGGATATATTATTAGTTTTAAAGGAGAACTAACGTCTCCTAATAATTAACCATCTCTTACCCTTATAAGGCCAAAAAAATCCTAATGAACTGCATGGAATCAGGTTTGTTTGTTTTTTTAACTGAAGCAGGCAGAATCCAAAAGCCTACTAACCCTTTATCGACCATATGTATATAAAGCATTACAAAGGAATGCATTCTTCACTCATTGTTTCTTAAAGATTTATAATCACCATGTTTAGTGAGCAGAGTTTGAGGTCTTGTGGTTCTGCTAGCACAGAGGTTCTCAAGTGTGGCCACCGTGGCTGCATGCGGCCACCATCGTGTTTTTGTGCGGCCACCATGACAAATGCTGAAATGGCCGCATACAAGTTGTTTGTTTGTTTTTTGCCGGAACCTGCTCCACTGCAACGTTACTGTGCAGATTGCAGAAGATTTTTTGTTGTTGTTAATGCTACATCTGACTGTCTGAGGCTTCCCACTTGAAGTGTCTCAGGCAGCCAATGATTTTTAAGCCCGCCCCAGCCTCAGCTCAGTACGAATGCGTGCCTCTGTGTACAAACATGCAGAAGATTGGACTGGAGTAAAAAAAAGAGGTAAGCAGTAATCAGTGGCGGGCGACCATTTGGTTTATGGACAGTGCGTGTGTGGGGCTATCTGGTGGGGCAATGTGAGTGGACAGTGTGAGGTGGACAATATGAGTTGGGCAGTGTGAGGTGGGCGATATGAGTTCTGAAGTGTGAGGTGGGCAATGTGGAGGGGCAATGTGACTGGAATGTGTGAGGTGGGCAGTGTGGAGGGGCAAAATGAGGTGGACTATGTGAGTGGACAGTGTGAGGTGGGCAATATGAGTTGGGTAGTGTGAGGTGGGCAATATGAGTTGGAAAGTGTGAGGTGGGCAGTGTGAAGGGGCAATGTGAGTAGACAGTGTGTGGTGTGCAATATGAAGCGTGCAATGTGAGTGGACAGTGTGAGGTGGGCAATGTGGAAATGGCCGCATACAAGTTGTTTGTTTGTTTTTTGCCGGAGCCTGCTCCACTGCAACGTTACTGTACAGACTGCAGAGGATTTTTTTTGTTGTTAATGCTACATCTGACTGTCTGAGGCTTCCCACTTGAAGTGTCTCAGGCAGCCAATGATTTTTAAGCCCGCCCCAGCCTCAGCTCAGTACAAATGCGTGCCTCTGTGTACAAACATGCAGAAGATTGGACTGGAGTAAAAAAAAGAGGTAAGCAGTAATCAGTGGCGGGCGACCATTTGGTTTATGGACAGTGCGTGTGTGGGGCTATCTGGTGGGGCAATGTGAGTGGACAGTGTGAGGTGGACAATATGAGTTGGGCAGTGTGAGGTGGGCGATATGAGTTGGGAAGTGTGAGGTGGGCAATGTGGAGGGGCAATGTGAGTGGAATGTGTGAGGTGGGCAGTGTGGAGGGGCAAAATGAGGTGGGCTATGTGAGTGGACAGTGTGAGGTGGGCAATATGAGTTGGGTAGTGTGAGGTGGGCAATATGAGTTGGAAAGTGTGAGGTGGGCAGTGTGAAGGGGCAATGTGAGTAGACAGTGTGTGGTGTGCAATATGAAGCGTACAATGTGGAGGGGCAAGGTGAGTGGACAGTGTGAGGTGGGCAGTGTGGAGGGGCAATGTGAGTGGACAGTGTGAAGTGGGCAATGTGGAGGGGCAATATGAGTGGGCAATATGAGGTGGGCAATATGAAGTGGGCAGTGTGAGTGGGCAATGTGTGGTGTGCAATATGAGGTGGGCAATGTGAGTGGGACAATATGAGTGGGCAATAAGAGAGGCACAGTGTGAGTGGGCAATAAGAGGTGGGCAATGTCAGTGGAACAATGTGAGTGGGTAATGTGTGGTGTGCAGTATTAGGTGTGCAATATGTGGTGGGCAATGTGTGGTGGGGATTGTGTGGTGGGACAATGTGAGCAGGACAATATAAGTGGGACAGTGTGAGTGGGCATTGTGAGTGGGCAATATGAGTGGGACAGTGTGAGTGGGCAATAAGAGATGGGCCATGTGTGTGGGACAGTGTGAGGTTGACAAAATGGATAACGATGATGCCAACACCACAGAGCAACATCACAATATCATTGCACCCACAAAAAGATCCACCTGGACTCCAAAACCAGGTAGTAACCCTACACTGGACAGATACATAGGTATCTTCAGAAACAGAGTAACTACAGAAATACTGGAGAAACAATGTGAACCAACACCCAACCTAACCCACAAGGAACAGAAAGCCATACAGTCACTAAAGAATAACCAGGACATTATTATTAAGCCTGCGGACAAGGGGGGAGCTGTTGTTATTATGAATACTGCAGACTACATTCAAGAAGCAAATAGGCAACTCTCTGATTAAAGATACAATATGAAACTACAAGAGGATCACACAAAAAATATACAAAACAACTCAACATGATCATAAACGAACTGCCCTCCAACATTGGAGAACAGATAAGGCCCCTAATAACAACAGATCCAAAAGCAGGCTCTTTCTACATGTTACCAAAAATACACAAAGAAGGAAACCCGGGAAGACCCATCATTTCAGGAATTGGCACACTCACAGAAAATATCTCTGGCTGGGTAGAAAATACCCTGAAACCCCTGGTAAAACGAACACCCAGCTTCCTTCAAGACACCACGGATCTCTTGAAGAAACTAGCAGACTTGGGCCCCATTCCAGAGAACACCATCCTTGCCACTATGGATGTAGAATCCCTTTATACCAACATTCCACACACAGATGGCATAGCAGCATGCCAAGAATATCTGGAAAGAAATAACACAGCCACAGAACCAATAACAAAACTCATACACTTTATACTCACCCACAACTACTTCAAATTTGGACAGGACCTCTACCTCCAGAAAATGGGGACTGCAATTAGTACCCGAATGGCACCACAATATGCCAACTTGTTCATGGCAAAGTTAGAAGAGGACTTCCTGTCCACCTGCCAGACAAAACCCCTGGTCTATCTCCGCTACATAGATGATGCTCTTATCATCTGGACAGCCAGTGAAGAGGAACTTCTCAAATTCCACAAAAATTACAATGCATTCCACCCCAGTATCAATCTAACACTCAGTCACTCACGCACAAACATTAACTTCCTAGACATGACTATCAGTATTCAAAACAACTCCATCCACACATCCTTGTACCGTAAACCAACAGACAGACCAACCTACCTGAAGAACGATAGCTTTCACCCAAAACACACAAAGAACTCCATCATATACAGCTAGGCCATCAGCTATAATCGCATCTGTTCTGACATGGTGGACCGTGACAAGCACCTCCAGAAACTCAGAGGAGACTTTATAAGACAGGGTTACAGTGCAAGGATTATTGACAGTCAGATACAGAAAGCTACTCACATACCAAGAAAAGATCTGTTGAGCTACAAAGAACAGCATAAGGGAAACCGTGTGCCACTTGTTGTCACTTACCACCCCCAGGTTGAAGCTCTGCGCAAAATATCAAGAGAACTTCAAGCAACCTTACACACAGATGAAAGACTTAAGAACATATTTCCACAGCCTCCCTTACTCTCCTTCAGACAGCCTCCCAATTTAAAGCAACTGATGGTAAGGAGTGCCCTGAACAAAAATACAAAAAATGGCACATTACCCTGCCTACAAAGTAGGTGTAAAACCTGTGCACACATTTATACCACAGACAAGATACCCATACCAAACACCCAGTTACACCATAAGATCAATGGTAATTTCACCTGCAAATCATCCAATGTAATATACCTTATAATGTGTGCAAAATGCCCAACAGCTCTTTATGTGGGGGAAATGGGACAGAAATTACATAAGAGGTTTAATTCCCACAGATCTAGCATTAACAACAAAAAGACAGAGACACCAGTGGGAGAACATTTTTGCCAAAGTGGGCACAGTATCAGGGACATTAAATTGACTGTACTAATGGGACAATTTCGCAATCAGAGGGACAGAAAATTATGGGAGGTAAAATTAATGTTACAATTTGACTCTTTGACCTATGGCCTGAACAGGCACAGGGAATTTCTGTCACAGTACTTAATTGTGTATTAACTTTTACGACAGTCCCTCTGGAATCATAAATACCTGGACCCAGAGGAAGAATGCTATTTAAATCACATCCTCTACTATTGACTGATCAAGGAATTGGTATCTGGACTAACGTTCTTATCTGATTTCCATTATAAACAATGTAATGTGTACTTGTATTTAAGAGAGAAGTTTTCATATTTATCTGTATAACATGCCTGAGGAAGAGACCTAAGAAGTCTTGAAAACTTGCATTTTAAATCTGTTTAGTTAGCCAATAAAGGTATCAACCTTACAAAAAATGTTGCATCCTGTATTTCTATGGCTAACACGGTACCAACTCTCATCTAGTGTGAGGTGGGACAGTGTGAGGTGGGCAGTGTGAGTCACTGTCGTAGTCTCTCCCCTAAGCCTTAACCTCAGATGTCCCTGGGATCAGTGAGAGTGAGTGCTGAACCTGAATGAGACACACACAGAGTGCACCCAGTACATACTGTTTTTTTATTAATCAGGTCAGATTGCTGGATAATGCATAGCAGAAAATATGTAAGTGTAAGGAGAAAAGTGAAGCAAGGCAAAAGAATTGCAGAATACTTAAAAACAAAATAACCACTTGGATAATGGAGATGTCCCCAATGCATTAGAAAGCATCCAAGGGGTTAAAAATCACATCTGAATCCACTCTATTTTGTTTGTGTTCCATGTGGTGTAGTAATGGTCCTTACAATAGGATTGTTATTCGTCTTGTAATTTATATTTACCTTCAGTTCAAAGGAAAATTGCTTACTTGTGTTAACCCCTTGAGGATCAGAAGGGAGTGCAGTTTATTGCATAGCAATGTGTTGTGCACCCCTCTGGTGCTCAAGCAGTTAAAACACTGAACAAGAATGGTAGGATTCTGATATCTCAAATGTGTGTTAGATTCCAATATGCAGAGTGCAGGGTTGTGTTGTTTTCACTCCTTGGCTGTCACAAAGGTACCCAATCTACTGTGAGGCCTCTAACATCCAAGGGGTTCATTTTATACTAGAGAAGCTTTGAGGGAATTATATAAATCCCATTAGAATTGATGGTTGTACTTTAATGGTACCTAACTTTAATGCAAAAGTTGGTGGTGTTAAAGTGGATGTATCACCTATGCACAACATCCTCTAAATAGTTAGGTGACACATCCAATAGCATTAAAGCATTCTTATTATTTTATTTTAAGATTCTGTTTAGTTTAAATGTGACTTACAAAAGTATCTGCTGCAGCCACTTTCGGGTGACTGCAGTTCTCTGCTGTTCTCAGCGGTTACAGAGCTCTGCCTCTGCTCCCCTCCCTCCTCCGATGACAGAGGCATCTGTCAGTAAGCTGGAGTGGTCTCATTGACAGAGATCGATATCTAGCCAATGAGAGTGCTCCAGCTTACAGACAGACTCCTCCGTCATCGGAGGAAGGAGGAGAGCAGAGGCAGAGCGTCGGGCTGCAGTCTATACGGAAGTGGCTGCAGTCCAGACTTTTATAAGTCACATTTAAACCAAACGGAAGCTTAAAAAGAAATAATAATAACGTTTTAATGCTATTGGATGTATCACCTAACTATTTAGAGGATGTTGTGCATCGGTGATACATCCACTTTAATGGTGAATCCGTTCCATTCGTCCCAGTGAAATGAAAACTGTCATTGTTATCGGTATAATTCTGGAGGATGACTGTCTGATTGCTGAGTCTGTCAGGAATACCTGTGTGTCAGGGGGATACTGTCAGTAACGTCACAGGTCTTGACAGAGAATGGAAATGGATCAGAAGGGTCATTTCTAGTGATGAGCGAGCATGCTCGGCCGAAGCTCGGTTCGGCTCGAGCATCTCTCTGCTCGGCACATGGCGGTACTCGTACGAGTACCGCATGTGCTCGCCCGCCATGTTCGGGTCTCCTCCCCGCACGTTTTGCGGCTGCTGCGCAGCCAATAAACGTGCGGGGAGGCTCTGACATCAGTGTAATGCCAGCAGCCATGTTGGCTGCTGGCATTACACTGATTGGCTGGCCAGAACTCGTGATCGGGTGCTGTATAGCACCCGACTCGCGAGTTCTGCTCATTCTCAGCCAGGGAGAGATGCGATCAGGCAGGGAAAGTCAGTGTAGGGAGAATAAAAGTGTTGGTAGTATTTCAAGACCCAAAAGTCCTTTTTAGGACTGTTGTGTGTGGGGGCAGCATTTATATTTTGTTTGGGGGGGCACAATTTCATTTTTTTTTTTAAGGTGGGATATTAGTAAGGTGACATTGTACTAGGTGCACAGGGACAAATATTGTACAACGCAGTGACAAAAAGGGCCATTTTAAACGTGTGCCTAGCCATAGATTATTGTCACATTCTGTTTAGTGTGCAAATTCACAAATAAACGTCACATATTCCGTTCACTGTGCCTAGCCGCAGATTAGCGTCACATTCTGTTTCGTGTGCCTAGCCGCCGATTAGCAGCACATATTGTTTAGTGTGCAAATTCACAAATTAACGTCACATATTCCGTTCACTGTGCCTAGCCGCAGATTAGCGTCACATTCTGTTTAGTGTGCCTAGCCGCAGATTAGCGGCACATATTGTTTAGTGTGCAAATTCACAAATTAACGTCACATATTCCGTTCACTGTGCCTAGCCGCAGATTAGCGTCACATTCTGTTTAGTGTGCCTAGCCGCAGATTAGCGGCACATTCTGTTTAGTGTGCAAATTCACAAATTAACGTCACATATTCCGTTCACTGTGCCTAGCCGCAGATTAGCGTCACATTCTGTTTAGTGTGCCTAGCCGCAGATTAGCGGCACATATTGTTTAGTGTGCAAATTCACAAATTAACGTCACATATTCCGTTCACTGTGCCTAGCCGCAGATTAGCGTCACATTCTGTTTAGTGTGCCTAGCCGCAGATTAGCGGCACATTCTGTTTAGTGTGCAAATTCACAAATTAACGTCACATATTCCGTTCACTGTGCCTAGCCGCAGATTAGCGTCACATTCTGTTTAGTGTGCCTAGCCGCAGATTAGCGGCACATATTGTTTAGTGTGCAAATTCAAAAATTAACGTCACATATTCCGTTCACTGTGCCTAGCCGCAGATTAGCGTCACATTCTGTTTAGTGTGCCTAGCCGCAGATTAGCGGCACATATTCCGTGTAATATGAAGAAGGCTGGTAAAAAGGGACGGGGAAGTGGACGTGATCCTGATAGTTCAGGGCGCGGGTCAGGACGCGTAGAAACTGTGCCTGGTGCCAGAGCACAAGAAAGAAAGACATCCACCATACTTAGCTTCATGTCTCAGTTTACAGGGCGTCGCAGGACATCACTCTCGAGGTCAGACCACTGCGAACAGGTGGTCGGTTGGATTTCAGCTGATACTGCTTCCAGTCAGTTAAGCACCACCCTGTCTTCACCAAGTCCACTCTCAGTAGCCAAGAGTCTGGTCAACATAATCCTCACCCTGATCATCCTTCCTCCCACCATAGAGGGTCTGGCCAAAGAAGTGATCCCACACTGGGATATAGTGAGGAGCTCGTCTCATCACCAATCCTTGATTTGAACCTCTCTCCAAGCACGCTTGCAGAGGAACATGAGATCTTGTGCCCTGATTCACAACCTCTAGAGGGTACCCAATCACAAGAAGATGACAGAGGGGAACGGCATTTAAGGTCAAAGGAAGTGGATGATGATGATGATGAGACACAGTTGCCATCAAATCAACCACAATTACTGTCTCAAGACCTTGATGAGGAGGATGATACACAGTTGTCAATGACTGAGTATGTGGTGGGATCAAGAAATGAGGAGGATGATCAGAGTGAGGAAGTGGAGGAGGACTTGGTGGACGATGAGGTCACTGACCCCACCTGGGAAGGTGGAGAGCCGAGCGATGACAGCAGTCCGGAGGGTGAGCCATCTGCAGCACCGCAACAGGCTGGAAGAGGCAGTGGTGTGGCTAAAGAAAGAAGGCGGACCGCACCAAACCGGCCCGCAAATGTTCCACGGAGCACCCCCTTGCGTAAATCTCCCTTGCCAAGGGCTAGGTGTTCCGCGGTATGGCGTTTTTTTAAGGAAAGTGCGTACGACAAAAAAATTGTAGTTTGCAACCTGTGCCACACCAGAATGAGCCGAGGCATGAACACTAGAAACCTCACCACCACCAGCATGATCCGACACATGGCATCCAAGCACCGTAATAAGTGGGAGGAACGCCAGGATCGCAAATCTGTGTCTGCAGGCCACACCACTGACTCCTCTTCCCCTGTTTTCGGTGCCGGCCAATCGCCTGTCGAAGGCGCAGGCCCGCATACCTCCCGCCCTGCACCTGTACCATCTGAAGCACCATCAGCGACCACATCCACTTCCCTGTCCAGCGCAGCGTCCAAATGTCGTTACCCCAGGCATTTGAGCGCAAGCGAAAATACCCAGCCACCCACCCACAGGCCATAGCACTAACCTCACACCTTTCCAAATTACTGGCCATCGAAATGCTGCCATTTAGGCTTGTGGAGACTGAGTCCTTCCGCAGCCTGATGGCAGCAGCTGTCCCTCGGTACGCAGTCCCCAGCCGCCACTACTTTTCCCGGTGTGCCGTCCCCGCATTAGACCACCATGTGTCCCTTAACATCACCCGTGCCCTGACCAACGCAGTTACTGGGAAGGTCCACTTAACGACTGACACATGGACAAGTGCTTGTGGCCAGGGACGCTACATTTCCCTGACGGCACACTGGGTGAATGTCGTGGAGGCTGGGAGCGACTCGGACCCTGGGATGGCACAGGTGCTACCCACGCCGAGGATTGCGGGCCCTACCTCCATCAGGGTTTCTGCCAGCACCTACGTTATTGGCTCCTCCTCCTCCTCCTCCGTTTCCACCTCCGAATTCTCTGCGCGCAGCGCCACTCACCCATCAGCCGGTAGCTGGAAGCAGTGTAGCACTGCAGTGGGGAAGCGTCAACAGGCCGTGCTGTAGCTGATCTGCCTTGGAAACAAACAGCACACGGCCTCAGAGCTGTTGCAGGGGATTAGTCACCAGACCGAGCAGTGGCTCTCGCCACTCAACCTGCAACCAGGCATGGTTGTGTGTGATAATGGGCGTAACTTGGTGGCGGCTTTGGAGCTCGGCAAGCTCACACACGTACCATGCCTAGCGCATGTATTTAATTTAGTGGTTCAGCGATTTCTAAAAACCTACCCCAATTTGCATAATCTCTTGACGAAGGTGCGCCGCGTGTGTGCACATTTCCGTAAGTCATCTACAGCTTCAGCCGGCCTGTTGAAGCTGCAGCAGCGCTTACAATTGCCAGCTCACCGGCTGCTGTGTGACGTGAGCACGCGCTGGAACTCCACCTTCCACATGTTGGCCCGGCTTTGTGAGCAGCAGAGGGCAGTAGTGGAGTACCAGCTGTTACACGGTCGTCGCCTCTCCGTTCAACTTCCTCTAATCAGAAGTGAGGAGTGGGAATGGATGTCAGACCTCTGTGAGGTTTTACGCAATTTTGAGGAATCGACACAGATGGTGAGCGGCGATAACGCTATTATCAGTGTAACCATCCCACTTCTGTGTCTACTGAAACGCTCGCTGCTCACAATTAAAACCGACGCTTTGCATTTGGAAGAGGTGGAAATGGGGGAGGAAGAGCTTACACAAGGTGATAGCCAGAGCACCCTCACTTCGTCTTCTCAGCGACAATTGGAGGAGGCGGAGGAGGAGGAGGAGGAGGAAGACACGGTTGCCTCCGCTACCGAGGGTAGCCATGGAACTTTATTTCCATCTCTTCAGCGTGGGTGGGCAGAAGAGGAGGAAGAGGATGAGGAGATTGAGAGTCATCCTCCTGGTGAGGACAGCGAAATCTTGCCTGTTGGTACTCTGGCACACATGGCTGACTTTATGTTAGGCTGCCTTTCCCGTGACCCACGCGTTATACGCATTTTAGACAACACGGATTACTGGGTGTTCACCCTTCTGGACCCCCGCTACAAAGAGAATTTCTCATCTCTCATTCCTCCGGTGGAGAGGACAAGCAAAATGGTGCAATACCAGAAGGTTCTTGTCGAAAAATTGCTCCAAAATTTTCCATCTGACAACGCTGGCGGCAGAGTACGTGATACCTTGGCCAACCGAGAAGGGGAGAAAAGGGGAGCACACAGCAGTTCTGACAAAGGCAGGGCAACACTCTCCAAGGCGTGGGACACCTTCATGACACCCCGCCAGCACCCTCACCCTGATGCGCAGCCTAGTGTCACAAGGAGGGAAAAGTTTTGGAAGATGGTGAAGGAGTACGTAGCAGACCGTGTCAGCGTCCTCAATGATCCCTCTGTGCCTTACAACTACTGGGTGTCCAAGCTGGACACGTGGTATGAACTGGCACTCTACGCCTTGGAGGTGCTGGCCTGCCCTGCCGCCAGCGTTCTGTCTGAGCGGGTATTTAGTGCTGCTGGTGGCATCATAACAGATAAGCGTATCCGCCTTTCCACCGACAATGCTGATAGGTTGACACTTATAAAAATGAACAAGGCCTGGATTTCCCCTGACTTCTCCACTCCACTGGAGGAAAGCCCCGGGTGAACATAAAGTCACTTTAGATATCTTATTTACAATGATGGGAATACTCTGTATTCCCATTCACCCCTTCCCCCGAAAAAACGGGTATATGGTTGACTCTTAATCATCTCATCCTCCTCCTCCTCTTCCATATACCCAGTGATATAATTTTTATATAGGGCCAGCTCACCAGCGGGCCCTGTGATATAATTTTTATATAGGGCCAGCTCACCAGCGGGCCCTGTGATATAATTTTTATATAGGGCCAGCTCACCAGCGGGCCCTGTTTGACAATTTTTGTATAGGTCAGCTCACCAGCGGGCCTTCTCATATAATGTTTTATTGGGTCAGCTCTCTAGCGGGCCCTCTCATATAATGTTTTATAGCGTCAGCTCACTAGCGGGCCTTCGCATATAATGTTTAGGATGGTCAGCTCCGCAGCAGACCCTCACCCATAATGTTTTAGATGGTCGGCTCAGCAGCAGACCCTCATTCCTAATGTTTTAGATGGTCAGCTTAGCGGCATGCCCTCTCCCCTAATGTTTTAGAGGGTCACCAGCAGGCCATTAATCCTAATTTTTCAAGGCTGTGTATGATGCCCTCCTTTATGTGTAATAAAGGGTGTATTGGAGTGACATTTCAGTCTAATTTTTGGCAGCCCTTTCACTTAGTGCATAGGCTTTATGAGTGTTGGACCACTACCTGAACTATTGTACCACAATGTGAATGAGGCCCTCCATTTTGTGATATACAGGTTGTATCGGAGTGCCTCAGGTCCTCCCATTGAATTAAATAGGGCTGGGGTGTTCGACAGAGCAGAAGGTAGTTCTTGGCTTCATCCACTAAGTCACTTCGTCACTTTTACTCAATGGATCAGACCCCACTGTTCCGACTATAAATTTTGGACTTAACAAGGGCAAACGGACATGTTGTAAAACCTGTGGTAGCTGCGGCCTCCGTTCCTGAATGCTGTACCTTACCCGGGCCATAACCACGTTGAACACCTGCTTTACCGCTGCGCACGTTTCCCTCTTAATCATGGCCTCAGTTCCGAAAAATCGATGAAATTTTTTGCAGAATTTGCAGATGATATACAAGTAAATATACAGCAAATACTGTTTGGTAACAATTTTTCGCCTAAAGTCGTTTTTATCTTGCTTTTTGTGTGTTTTACGGTCAGTCTGTAAAAATGGCGTACTACGGGCGAAACATCGTTCCCAGCAGCGACGTTGGAGTCCAAAATGCATCTAGACATCCTCCCTATGCTGTCCCTGAACCATTTCTGTGGTGTTTCCATCATTTTCTGACCTTTTCCTATGAACCAGGCACCCTCCCCTCATCAGAGCAGGGGTGCCTGGTGTAATGCTCGAGTCCTCCCATTGACTTCAATGGGGCTCGGGTGCTCGGCCGAGCACTCGAGCCTCCGGGGGCGCTCGGCCAGAGCACCCGAACACCCGAGCATTGGGGTGCTCGATCATCACTAGTCATTTCATTTGAATAGGGGTTTTGTACCTGGTCAAACAGTTGAAAATATCATTTCAAGGGGTGCAGCCAGGTTTAAGCCCTCAGGCTTTCAGAAGGTTAAAAATGCATTTTTTATACTGGTTTATAATGGAACTGTCACTTTGTAACAAATAGGTGTTTTTAACCATTTGAGTGCCAGAAAGGTATCTATCATATTGCATTGGCTAACTCTCTGGCACTAAAAGGGTTAAAAGCTTTCATATTAATATATATGTTTGTTAGCCATGTTTTACTTAAAGCAATAGTTTATGAATGTAGCTTTATGTGCTGGTCAGTTTTTATGTGGTACTTTTTAATACTATATGATTTCCTTCTGGAATGTTTAAATTGTAAAATGATGTAAATTTATTGTTGTTGCACTTATTTATATGCAATTTTATGTGTCTTAACATCTTTATACCATTTGTGCATGTAATGTCATAGTGTGGCCACCACGACATGACTGTGGCCGCAGTGAAGCCACCAGGACATGAGGTGGTCACATTGGCGGCCACCAGAAAAAATACCTTGAGAACCACTGTTCTAGCACCTGTCATGTCTGCATCAATGGACCTGACATTCAAGGCTTCTTCAATATTATCTCTGGAACAAAGGGCACAAATGACAGGAGTCATTAAGATTTTCTGGCCATAGTAAGGGTACACGGGGTAATATTATTTTGAAGTGTTAGATGCCCTTTAAGAACAGGTGTGTGTTCTGTTTGTGAAGGATGTTCCACATGGGATACATGTTCTTTCTATGTGAGATATGAGTCTCTCCATCCTAACTCCTCTATCTAGCCTACCTTCATCCTTTATAACCTCTTAATGACCAGCGACATGCCAGGACCGTCACCATTTTTTTCCCTGGAGGACTGGTGCCCATCCTGGCACGATGTACTTTTTGTTACAGTGCACTAGTGGAACCGCTGTAAGCACAAATGAGGTTTGAAGTTGACCACTCCAAGACTGAAGCAGTCTCCCTCAGACCCGGTTTTATGTGCAGGTACACGTAATCAGTCACGTGTGCTGGTGAGCCAACAATGATCAAATTGGTCCTTAAGGGAAGATAACACCCAGAGTGCTGGTAATTAAGGGGTTAAACTTTGGGGCTTTTTTCTTCACTTTCCCTCACTCTATCTTTTCTCATGTCCTCCCTTCTATCTTAATCTCCACTGGATCTTTTCTCTTCAGTTCTCCATCAATCTTTCCACTATCAGTGTCACTAATGTGGGAAGGTCCCCAGTGCATGACAATTCTTGAACTCACTTCTCCCCAACTAAAAAGTTACATTTGCAAATGAATGAATTAATA
This sequence comes from Rhinophrynus dorsalis, assembly GCA_037306005.1. NCBI lineage: Eukaryota > Metazoa > Chordata > Amphibia > Anura > Rhinophrynidae > Rhinophrynus > Rhinophrynus dorsalis. The sequence continues at coordinate 514,653,870 of CM074720.1, forward strand.
TGTTTATTTATATAGCGCCACAAGTGTACTCAGCTCTTTACATTTTAAGAGTTTAAACAATACAGGGTTACAGGTGCTTTGTAGAGTGAAACATTGGGTGCAAGGTCCCTGCCCGAAAGCTTACAGTCTACAGTGGTAATGTGAGACATATAGAGTACATAAGGGTCAAGTGCTGAATACAGTGCTAGTTCTGATGATGATAGAGGACATCAGTAAAGTAAATAATTTATAAGAGCATTCATTGTACAATTCAGTGCCTTCTAGCATGTTATTTTATCCATGAGGTGCATTTTTAAGTGAGATTTGAAGGTTATCAGAGAGGTGCAGTGGTGCAGGTTGGATGGTAGAGCATTCCATAGATATGGAACAATGAGAGAAAAAGGTCTGATACGTGACAGGGCAGTAGACACAAAAGGAGCTGAGAGGAGACCGTCATTGGCTGAACATAAGTGATGGGATTGGGTATAATGGGAGATCAGAGTGGAAATGTAAGAAGGAGTAGAGGAGAGAAGTGTCTTGAAAGAGAGAAGTAAGATTTTGTAAGCTATCTGGAGTTTGATAGGCAGCCATTGGAGAGTTTTGAGGAGGAGTGGGGCAGGGACAAACCTAGGTGACAGAAGATTAATTCGTGCTGCAGCATTCTGTATGAATTGAAGTGGATGGAGATGGGAAGCAGGAATGCCAGACAGAAGAATGTTGCAATAGTCCATGCGGGAGAGGATGATTGCATGTATAAGAATGCAAATGCAAAAGGATTACTATATGACCACTCTTTTATAGTGTTGAGCGAGCATGCTCGGCCGATGCTCGGATCGGCTCGAGCATCGCTCTGCTCGGCACATGGCGGTACTCGTACGAGTACCGCATGTGCTCGCCCGCCATGTTCGGGTCTCCTCCCCGCACGTTTTGCGGCTGCTGCGCAGCCAATAAACGTGCAGGGAGGCTCTGACATCGGTGTAATGCCAGCAGCCATGTTGGCTGCTGGCATTACACTGATTGGCTGGCCAGAACCCGTGGTCAGGTGCTGTATAGCACCTGACCAGCGAGTTCGGCTCAGTCTGAGCCAGGGAGAGCTGAGGATAGGAAGGGAAAGGCAGTGTAGGGAGGAAAAAAACAAAAATTGTGAAAAAAAAAGAACCAAAAGTCCTTTTTAGGACTACTGTGTGTGGGGGCAGCAGGTTATTTGGTGTGGGGGGAAAAAAACAAAAAAAAAAAAAAAAAAATATATATATTCTGTTTAGTGTGCAAAGTTGCAGATTAGAGCACATTCTGTTTAGTGTGCACAGTTGCAGATTAGAGCACATTCTGTTTAGTGTGCAAAGTTGCAGATTAGAGCACATTCTGTTTAGTGTGCAAAGTTGCAGATTAGAGCACATTCTGTTTAGTGTGCAAAGTTGCAGATTAGAGCACATTCTGTTAAGTCTTCAAACTAAAATATCAAAGTCACGTATTCCATTCAGTGTGCGTCGCCGCAGTTTAGCAGCACATTCTGAGTACTGTGCAGAGTTGCAGAATAGGAAGAAATACTGTTAAGTCTTCAAACTAAAATATCAAAGTCACATATTCCATTCAGTGTGCTTCGCCGCAGTTTAGCAGCACATTCTGTGTACTGTGCAGAGTTGCAGAATAGGAAGAAATACTGTTAAGTGTTCAAACTCAAATATCAAAGTCACATATTCCATTCAGTGTGCTTCGCCGCAGTTTAGCAGCACATTCTGTGTACTGTGCAGAGTTGCAGAATAGGAAGAAATACTGTTAAGTCTTCAAACTAAAATATCAAAGTCACATATTCCATTCAGTGTGCTTCGCCGCAGTGTAGCAGCACATTCTGTGTACTGTGCAGAGTTGCAGAATAGGAAGAAATACTGTTAAGTCTTCAAACTCAAATATCAAAGTCACATATTCCATTCAGTGTGCTTCGCCGCAGTTTAGCAGCACATTCTGTGTACTGTGCAGAGTTGCAGAATAGGAAGAAATACTGTTAAGTCTTCAAACTAAAATATCAAAGTCACATATTCCATTCAGTGTGCTTCGCCGCAGTGTAGCAGCACATTCTGTGTACTGTGCAGAGTTGCAGAATAGGAAGAAATACTGTTAAGTCTTCAAACTCAAATATCAAAGTCACATATTCCATTCAGTGTGCTTCGCCGCAGTTTAGCAGCACATTCTGTGTACTGTGCAGAGTTGCAGAATAGGAAGAAATACTGTTAAGTTTTCAAACTCAAATATTAAAGTCACATATTCCATTCAGTGTGTTTCAACGCCGTTTAACAGCCTATTCTGTGTACTCTACAGAGTTGCAGAATAGTAAGAAATACTGTTAATTTTTCAAACTCAAATATCAAAGTCACATATTCCATTCAGTGTCTTTCACCGCCGTTTAACAGCCTATTCTGTGTACTCTGTACAGTTGCAGAATTATAAGAAATACTGTTAAGTTTTCAAACTCAAATATTAAAGTCACATATTCCATTCAGTGTCTTTCACCGCCGTTTAACAGCCTATTCTGTGTACTCTGTACAGTTCCAGAATTATAAGAAATACTGTTAAGTTTTCAAACTCAAATATTAAAGTCACATATTCCATTCAGTGTCTTTCACCGCCGTTTAACAGCCTATTCTGTGTACTCTGTACAGTTCCAGAATTATAAGAAATACTGTTAAGTTTTCAAACTCAAATATTAAAGTCACATATTCCATTCAGTGTGTTTCAACGCCGTTTAACAGCCTATTCTGTGTACTCTGCAGAGTTGCAGAATAGTAAGAAATACTGTTAAGTTTTCAAACTCAAATATTAAAGTCACATATTCCATTCAGTGTGTTTCACCGCAGTTTAGCAGCCTATTCTGTGTACTCTGCAGAGTTGCAGAATAGTAAGAAATACTGTTAATTTTTCAAACTCAAATATTAAAGTCACTTATTCCATTCAGTGTGTGTCACCGCAGTTTAGCAGCCTATTCTGTGTACTCTGCAGAGTTGCAGAATAGTAAGAAATACTGTTAAGTTTTCAAACTCAAATATTAAAGTCACATATTCCATTCAGTGTGTTTCACCGCCGTTTAGCAGCCTATTCTGTGTACTGTGCAGAGTTGCAGAATAATAAGAAATACTGTTAAGTTTTCAAACTCAAATATTAAAGTCACATATTCCATTCAGTGTGTTTCACCGCCGTTTAGCAGCCTATTCTGTGTACTCTGTACAGTTGCAGAATAATAAGAAATACTGTTAAGTTTTCAAACTCAAATATTAAAGTCACATATTCCATTCAGTGTGTTTCAACGCCGTTTAACAGCCTATTCTGTGTACTCTGCAGAGTTGCAGAATAGTAAGAAATACTGTTAAGTTTTCAAACTCAAATATTAAAGTCACATATTCCATTCAGTGTCTTTCACCGCCGTTTAACAGCCTATTCTGTGTACTCTGTACAGTTCCAGAATTATAAGAAATACTGTTAAGTTTTCAAACTCAAATATTAAAGTCACATATTCCATTCAGTGTGTTTCAACGCCGTTTAACAGCCTATTCTGTGTACTCTGCAGAGTTGCAGAATAGTAAGAAATACTGTTAAGTTTTCAAACTCAAATATTAAAGTCACATATTCCATTCAGTGTGTTTCACCGCAGTTTAGCAGCCTATTCTGTGTACTCTGAACAGTTGCAGAATAGTAAGAAATACTGTTAAGTTTTCAAACTCAAATATTAAAGTCACATATTCCATTCAGTGTGTTTCACCGCCGTTTAGCAGCCTATTCTGTGTACTCTGCAGAGTTGCAGAATAGTAAGAAATACTGTTAATTTTTCAAACTCAAATATTAAAGTCACTTATTCCATTCAGTGTGTGTCACCGCAGTTTAGCAGCCTATTCTGTGTACTCTGCAGAGTTGCAGAATAGTAAGAAATACTGTTAATTTTTCAAACTCAAATATTAAAGTCACTTATTCCATTCAGTGTCTTTCACCGCCGTTTAACAGCCTATTCTGTGTACTCTGTACAGTTCCAGAATTATAAGAAATACTGTTAAGTTTTCAAACTCAAATATTAAAGTCACATATTCCATTCAGTGTCTTTCACCGCCGTTTAACAGCCTATTCTGTGTACTCTGTACAGTTCCAGAATTATAAGAAATACTGTTAAGTTTTCAAACTCAAATATTAAAGTCACATATTCCATTCAGTGTCTTTCACCGCCGTTTAACAGCCTATTCTGTGTACTCTGTACAGTTCCAGAATTATAAGAAATACTGTTAAGTTTTCAAACTCAAATATTAAAGTCACATATTCCATTCAGTGTGTTTCAACGCCGTTTAACAGCCTATTCTGTGTACTCTGCAGAGTTGCAGAATAGTAAGAAATACTGTTAAGTTTTCAAACTCAAATATTAAAGTCACATATTCCATTCAGTGTGTTTCACCGCAGTTTAGCAGCCTATTCTGTGTACTCTGCAGAGTTGCAGAATAGTAAGAAATACTGTTAATTTTTCAAACTCAAATATTAAAGTCACTTATTCCATTCAGTGTGTGTCACCGCAGTTTAGCAGCCTATTCTGTGTACTCTGCAGAGTTGCAGAATAGTAAGAAATACTGTTAAGTTTTCAAACTCAAATATTAAAGTCACATATTCCATTCAGTGTGTTTCACCGCCGTTTAGCAGCCTATTCTGTGTACTGTGCAGAGTTGCAGAATAATAAGAAATACTGTTAAGTTTTCAAACTCAAATATTAAAGTCACATATTCCATTCAGTGTGTTTCACCGCCGTTTAGCAGCCTATTCTGTGTACTCTGTACAGTTGCAGAATAATAAGAAATACTGTTAAGTTTTCAAACTCAAATATTAAAGTCACATATTCCATTCAGTGTGTTTCAACGCCGTTTAACAGCCTATTCTGTGTACTCTGCAGAGTTGCAGAATAGTAAGAAATACTGTTAAGTTTTCAAACTCAAATATTAAAGTCACATATTCCATTCAGTGTCTTTCACCGCCGTTTAACAGCCTATTCTGTGTACTCTGTACAGTTCCAGAATTATAAGAAATACTGTTAAGTTTTCAAACTCAAATATTAAAGTCACATATTCCATTCAGTGTGTTTCAACGCCGTTTAACAGCCTATTCTGTGTACTCTGCAGAGTTGCAGAATAGTAAGAAATACTGTTAAGTTTTCAAACTCAAATATTAAAGTCACATATTCCATTCAGTGTGTTTCACCGCAGTTTAGCAGCCTATTCTGTGTACTCTGAACAGTTGCAGAATAGTAAGAAATACTGTTAAGTTTTCAAACTCAAATATTAAAGTCACATATTCCATTCAGTGTGTTTCACCGCCGTTTAGCAGCCTATTCTGTGTACTCTGCAGAGTTGCAGAATAGTAAGAAATACTGTTAATTTTTCAAACTCAAATATTAAAGTCACTTATTCCATTCAGTGTGTGTCACCGCAGTTTAGCAGCCTATTCTGTGTACTCTGCAGAGTTGCAGAATAGTAAGAAATACTGTTAATTTTTCAAACTCAAATATTAAAGTCACTTATTCCATTCAGTGTGTGTCACCGCAGTTTAGCAGCCTATTCTGTGTACTCTGCAGAGTTGCAGAATATTAAGAAATACTGTTAAGTTTTCAAACTCATATATATTAAAGTCATATATATCGTGTAAGATGAAGAAGGCGGGTAAAAAGGGACGGGGAAGTGGACGTGATCCTGAAAGTTCAGGGCGCGGGTCAGGACGCGGAGAAACTGTGCCTGGTGCCAGATCACAAGAAAGAAAGACATCCACCATACCTAGCTTCATGTCTGATTTCACAGGGCGTCGCAGGACATCACTCTCGAGGTCCGACCAGTGCGAACAGGTGGTCGGTTGGATGACAGCTGATACTGCTTCCAGTCGGTTAAGCACCACCCTGTCTTCCACCAAGTCCACTCTCAGTAGCCAAGAGTCTGGTCAACATAATCCTCACTCTGATCATCCTTCCTCCCACCATACACGGTCTGGTCAAAGAAGTGATCCCACACTGGGATATAGTGATGAGCTCGTCTCATCACCAATCCTTCATTTGACCCTCTCTCCAAGCACGCTTGCAGAGGAACATGACATCTTGTGCCCTGATTCACAACCTCTAGAGGCTACCCAATCACAAGAAGATGACAGATGTGAACGGCATTTAAGGTCAAAGGAAGTAGTGGATGATGATGATGATGATGAGACACAGTTGCCATTAAATCAACCACTATTTCCTTCTCAAGACCTTGTTGAGGAGAATGTTATACAGTTGTCAATGACCGAGTATGTGGTGGGATCAAGACTTGAGGAGGATGATCAGAGTGAGGAAGTGGAGGAGGACTTGGTGGACGATGAGGTGACTGACCCCACCTGGGAAGGTGTAGAGCCGAGCGATGACAGCAGTCCTGAGGGTGAGCCATCTGCAGCACCGCAACAGGCTGGAAGAGGCAGTGGTGTGGCTACAGAAAGAAGGCGGACCGCACCAAACCGGCCCGCAAATGTTCCACGGAGCACCCCCTTGCGTAAATCTACCTTGCCAAGGGGTAGGTGTTCCGCGGTATGGCGTTTTTTTAAGGAAAGTGCGGACGACAAAAGATTTGTAGTTTGCAACCTGTGCCACACCAGAATGAGCCGAGGCATGAACACTAGAAACCTCACCACCACCAGCATGATCCGACACATGGCATCCAAGCACCGTAGTAAGTGGGAGGAACGCCTGGATCGCCCATCTGTGTCTGCAGGCCACACCACTGCCTCCTCTTCCCCTGTTTTCGGTGCCGGCCAATCGCCTGTCGAAGGCGCAGGCCCGCATACCTCCCGCCCTGCACCTGTAGCATCTGAAGCACCATCAGCGACCACATCCACTTCCCTGTCCCAGCACAGCGTCCAAATGTCGTTACCCCAGGCATTTGAGCGCAAGAGAAAATACCCAGCCACCCACCCACAGGCCATAGCACTAACCTCACACCTTTCAAAATTACTGGCCATCGAAATGCTGCCATTTAGGCTTGTGGACACTGAGTCCTTCCGCAGCCTGATGGCAGCAGCTGTCCCTCGGTACGCGGTCCCCAGCCGCCACTACTTTTCCCGGTGTGCCATCCCCGCATTACACCACCATGTGTCCCGTAACATCACCCGTGCCCTGACCAACGCAGTTACTGGGAAGGTCCACTTAACGACTGACACATGGACAAGTGCTTGTGGCCAGGGACGCTACATTTCCCTGACGGCACACTGGGTGAATGTCGTGGAGGCTGGGAGCGACTCGGACCCTGGGATGGCACGGGTGCTACCCACGCCGAGGATTGCGGGCCCTACCTCCATCAGGGTTTCCACCAGCACCTACGTTATTGGCTCCTCCTCCTCCGTTTCCACCTCCGAATTCTCTACACACACCGCCACTCCCCCATCAGCCAGTAGCTGGAAGCAGTGTAGCACTGCAGTGGGGAAGCGTCAACAGGCCGTGCTGAAGCTGATCTGCCTTGGGGACAAACAGCACACGGCCTCAGAGCTGTTGCAGGGGATTAGTCACCAGACCGAGCAGTGGCTCTCGCCACTCAACCTGCAAGCAGGCATGGTTGTGTGTGATAATGGGCGTAACTTGGTGGCGGCTTTGGAGCTCGGCAAGCTCACACACGTACCATGCCTAGCGCATGTATTTAATTTAGTGGTGCAGCGATTTCTAAAAACCTACCCCAATGTGCATGATCTCTTGACCAAGGTGCGCCGCGTGTGTGCACATTTCCGTAAGTCATCTACAGCTTCGGCCGGCCTGTTGAAGCTGCAGCAGCGCTTACAATTGCCAGCTCACCGGCTGCTGTGTGACGTGAGCACGCGCTGGAACTCCACCTTCCACATGTTGGCCCGGCTTTGTGAGCAGCAGAGGGCAGTAGTGGAGTACCAGCTGTTACACGGTCGTCGCCTCTCCGTTCAACTTCCTGTAATCAGAAGTGAGGAGTGGGAATGGATGTCAGACCTCTGCGAGGTTTTACGCAATTTTGAGGAATCGACACAGATGGTGAGCGGCGATAACGCTATTATCAGTGTAACCATCCCACTTCTGTGTCTACTGAAACGCTCGCTGCTCACAATTAAAACCGACGCTTTGCATGTGGAAGAGGTGGAAATGGGGGAGGAAGAGCTTACACAAGGTGATAGCCAGAGCACCCTCACTTCGTCTTCTCAGCGACAATTGGAGGAGGCGGAGGAGGAGGAGGAGGAGGAGGAGGAGGAGGAAGACACGGTTGCCTCCGCTACAGAGGGTAGCCATGGAACTTTAGTTCCATCTCTTCAGCGTGGGTGGGCAGAAGAGGAGGAAGAGGATGAGGATATTGAGAGTCAGCCTCCTGGTGAGGACAGCGAAATCTTGACTGTTGGTACTCTGGCACACATGGCTGACTTTATGTTAGGCTGCCTTTCCCGTGACCCACGCGTTGTACGCATTTTAGACAACACGGATTACTGGGTGTTCACCCTTCTGGACCCCCGCTACAAAGAGAATTTCTCATCTCTCATTCCTCCGGTGGAGAGGACAAGCAAAATGGTGCAATACCAGAAGGTTCTTGTTGAAAAATTGCTCCAAAATTTTCCATCTGACAACGCTGGCGGCAGAGTACGTGCTACCTTGGCCAACCGAGAAGGGGAGAAAAGGGGAGCACACAGCAGTTCCGAGAAAGGCAGGGCAACACTCTCCAAGGCGTGGGACACCTTCATGACACCCCGCCAGCACCCTCACCCTGATGCGCAGCCTAGTGTCACAAGGAGGGAAAAGTTTTGGAAGATGGTGAAGGAGTACGTAGCAGACCGTGTCAGCGTCCTCAATGATCCCTCTGTGCCTTACAACTACTGGGTGTCCAAGCTGGACACGTGGTATGAACTGGCACTCTACGCCTTGGAGGTGCTGGCCTGCCCTGCCGCCAGCGTTCTGTCTGAGCGGGTATTTAGTGCTGCTGGTGGCATCATAACAGATAAGCGTATCCGCCTTTCCACCGACAATGCTGATAGGTTGACACTTATAAAAATGAACAAGGCCTGGATTTCCCCTGACTTCTCCACTCCACTGGAGGAAAGCCCCGGGGGAACATAAACTCACTTTATATATGTTATTTACAATGATGGGAATACTCTGTATTCCCATTCACCCCTTCCACCCCAAAAACGGGTATATGGTTGACTCTTAATGTTCTCATCCTCCTCCTCCTCTTCCATATGCCCTGGGATATAATTTTTATATAGGGCCAGCTCACCAGCGTGCCCTGGGATATAATTTTTATATAGGGCCAGCTCACCAGCGGGCCCTGTGATATAATTTTTATATAGGGCCAGCTCACCAGCGGGCCCTGTTTGCCAATTTTTATATAGGTCAGCTCACCAGCGGGCCTTCTCATATAATGTTTTATTGGGTCAGCTCTCTAGCGGGCCCTCTCATATAATGTTTTATAGCGTCAGCTCACTAGCGGGCCTTCGCATATAATGTTTAGGATGGTCAGCTCTGCAGCAGACCCTCACCCATAATGTTTTAGATGGTCAGCTCAGCGCACGTTTCCCTCTTAATCATGGCCTCAGTTCTGAAAATCAAGGAAATTTTTGGGAGAATTTGCCTCTGCGCACGTTTCCCTCTTAATCATGGCCTCAGTTCTGAAAATCAAGGAAATTTTTGGGATAATTTGCCTCTGCGCACGTTTCCCTCTTAATCATGGCCTCACTTCAGAAAATCGATGAAATTTTTGGGAGAATTTGCAGATGATATACAAGTAAATATACAGCAAATACTGTTTGGTAACAATTTTTCGCCTAAAGTCGTTTTTATTTTCCTTTTTGTGTGTTTTACGGTCAGTCTGTAAAAATGGCGTACTACGGGCGAAAGATCGTTCCCAGCAGCGATGTTGGAGTCCAAGGTGCATCCAGACATCCTCCCTATGCTGTCCCTGAACCATTTCTGTAGTGTTTCCATCTTTTTCTGCCCTTTTCCTATGGACCAGGCACCCTCCCCTCATCAGAGCAGGGGGTGCCTGGTGTAATGCTCGAGTCCTCCCATTGACTTCAATGGGGCTCGGGTGCTCGGCCGAGCACTCGAGCCTCAGGGGGTGCTCGGTCAGAGCACCCGAACATCCGAGCATTGGGGTGCTCGCTCATCACTAGTCTTCAGCAAACAACTTTTATGAGCATATACTCACCTGGGTGAAGTGGTGGTGGTTGATTATGTCAGCTGAATCAGAACCAGATGCACCCCCTGTTTTCACCTTTTTGTTTTTCTACAGTACGTCACACTGTCATGTCCGACCCCAACAAGGCTGAAACGTATGTTGGCTGTTTCTCTTGTTCAGAGAGGAACTGTCTGGCACTTTGTGGTGGGACTGTCATTTTGGCAGGGTCATTGTGATGTGCCTCTCTGTGTAAGGCATTTGTGAGCTACAGAGATTGCACCCTTGTTAGCATACCATTCCTATAAAGCCTGCTAAATTGTATAGCAGTTAGTTCCTAGTTGAGCTGTGACCAGCACTTTGCATATGTCCGCCTCCATGGACATGATATATAGGACAGATTGAACAGACTGAACAATGGCATAATGGTAAAATACACAGGCACCATTAAGATTTTCTGGTCATAGTGAGCTAAGTGGGGGTGAGCAGGTCCCCCCTTTAAATATAATGCAAAGGCAAGAATAGAATTTGTGGATAAGTATTATTTATTAATGTATTTAGTCATTATGACCATATGGTAAAGTGTGCTAGTTATTGAAGTTCTCCAGGTGCTCTTTCAGTTATTGAACCTAATAAGTTTCAGGGTTGAAAACATATGAATTTTACTCTATATTGATCCCATTAATTGTATCATACCAGAAATTCCATCCATACCAATAGTACAGGCATAATGCAGAATAATTTAAAATAGTAGTAGTATTTCATTATGAAAAAATATATATTGTAAGGCTTTTCCTATTGAATAAAACACGGGTACTTCCACTGCTGTAAGATGCTTAATTCAAAAGTTATAATGTTCAAACTGTTATTACTAAGGGGATTTCTTACTATGACATTCTATGGCGAAATGCAGCTTAAGGCTCACACTGTCCAACAGAATGCAAAAGAAATATAATATATAAAAAAAAATACTGTTTTGTCTAGATGTCTGTTACTTGCAGTTTAATTAACCCTTTGAGTGCCAGAATGCAATGCGTTGGATACCTCTCTAGCTCTTAAAGGGTTAAAAAGCAAAACAAAATAAAAACAACCGTTTGCACTGTAATATCTCCCAGCACTGGGTGTCCTCAGCAGGCCCTATAGTATATATTTCCAAGACTAAATATTACAGCATCTTTAAAGGGCTAGTAATGTCAGAAATAAAGTATTAACTATATGGTAGATACAATGAAAAGAGAGTACTTGCACTTATTTGTATCTCTCAAACCGTTATGGTTTGAGAGAGATAGGAAAATAAAGTTCTCTGGTCCCTCCCCTTTCTTCTTGATGAGCTGTAAAGCTGTTAGAAGCAGATTCTGGTTGCTTGAACACATGTGGCTCTTCAGGAGCTCCAATATAACGATATCTAAAGATATAACTTAATCTGAATGGTCTACAACGTGTGCTTGCAAACCAGACACACGTTGTAGACCATTCTGATGAAGTATTAATTTTTAGGTATCTCTATATTGGCGCTGCTGAAGAGCCACCGTTTCATCCAGGAATCAGAATCTGCTTCTGACAGCTTTACAGCTCGTCAAGCAGAAAGGGGAGAGAGCAGACAACTTTATTTTCCTATATCTCTCAAACCATAATGGTTTGAGACATACGAATAAGTGCAAGTACTCTCTTTTAATTGTATCTACCATATAGTTAATACTTTTTTTCTTACATTACTATCTCTTTAAAGTCACTTGCTTAACAATGTTTGATTGACATGGGACTCAGTCCTCAAGTGTCCTCAAAGTAGTCAGTACCCGTCCTCTATATGGATGGTTAGCAGGTTTACATACACTCCTTCTACACTCTGCTATAACACACAGGAACCATGCTATTGTTTTTTATTTATATATCATGGATCACTTAATGAAACTTGAAATAAATGGGCAATTTCCTTTATATTTTATGTATATTTGAATCTGATTCTGCCACTGTACGTCACTGTAAACCCCAGATTAGAACATCATACTTATGCATTTATAAGTATATTTTTTTCTTTCCATAAATTTGCAGTATGGATCCAGAAATTTTAATGAGTTCCTTAGGATTTATAGAACTGCATTAAAGCGTTCATAAATATTAAAATGTTCTTTTTTTCTCCTGCATTGTGAATTGAGCATAAATATGCGTTGCTGCCTGGAGCAGCTGTCTGTCTTGTCTGGATATTTTTTCATTATTACAGCATTTGAACGTAGCTTTTTTTCAGTACAGGATCATGCTGAAACACCACTGTGGTAAACCACAGATTCCAAGGTATAGTTTACTGATTTCCCTTTTCTGCTACATTAGAAAAACAAGAATTATTGTCCAAAAGATATAGCTATATCAGGCAATAAAAATGACTTGATCTCTTGCCTTTACATTTTATAGGAAAAACTTGATTTTTATTGCAAATTTGAGGTAGACAACCGTTGGACTTCAGCTGTTGGCAACTATAATTCCATGATCCCCAACCAGACATTGGTTAGCTGGTTGAGGATGGTGGGAATTATAATATCTAAGAGCTAGAGGTCCAATCATTGACAGCTTGTGTTTGTAAGTCAACCAATCTTTAAAGTTCTCAATGTTGAACATTTGTGCTTCATTTTTGTCCTTTAAAGGGATATGTTTCAAAATAAAAGCAGCTCTAATTAATCTTCATAGTATTTGGGCCATGGAGAATGTTATTTCACTACTGTCAGAGCTGTAGTTCAAGAGTAATTGAATGATAAAGTATCCCCCTCCCTCCCCTTTTACCTAGTGTAAGCCACCTCCCCTCAGATGTGGAATCTAGTCCACAGACCAGACAGCTCACAGCAAGGGGCAATCTTCTTACTGTGAGAACAATGAAAACCCTGCCCTCATTGACATGTTTTTCAGGTTTTTCCCTTATGCTAATTGAAGATTGTCCCTCTCTGCAAGCCATCTGGACACCACTTTACTGCTCTGAGGTGAGCAGTGTTACATAAGTAAAAGGGGAGGGAGGGGGATACTTTATCATTCAATTACTATAACTCTGACAGTATTGAAATAACACTCTCCATGGCCCAAATACTATGAAGATTAATTGGAGCTGCTTTTATTTTGAAACATTACTATGCCATTAAGCCTTCTAGATGCTGGTAAAGTCATTTGAGGTTAGACATGTCTGCAGTGTATTGAAGGGGGTTAAAGGAACACAAACACTGAAAAATAAACTGGGGTTTTATATTAAAGTGGACCTGTCACAGTCCCTAAACCACCCAAATATCTTCATAGATGTAGAATATATCAAAACACCCCATTAATGTATATAATTGTTCCCCTCAAGACACTTTGTCTTATTTGATCCATCTAGTAAAATTGTCCATAGACTGTACAAAGAGGGACTCCACTGAGTGAAAGAGGGACATAGGGATAGTATCCCCCAAAAAGGGACATTTGGGAGGTATGAAGGAATGTTCATACCTTTTATCCTGTTAAAAAAAACATGATTTGAGTACAAATTCTCACAGGAAAACCTATATCTATTTTTTTTCATTTTTTTTTATTATTATCAAATTAAATATTGGGTCGTACATATAAATGTGGTATCAGTAGAAATCTATACTTAGCATTAAAAAAAAGTTATATAATTTGTGTGGGTGGACTAAATTAGAGGAAAAATATGGTTGAATAAAGACACAGTAAACAGACCAAACTGGTCAGTTAGGAGTTAACCACTGCAGGCAGTCACTGTAAATAATGTGAGGTGTAGTCCAATGACTGATGGAAAGTGATGTGTTTCATTATACGATTGATGTACTAAAAATAATTGGAGCAAACCATCTATATTATATAGGAAGATAAATGTCTTTTAACTCACTAAATTTGTGTTGGGGACCTTTCTAGCAGTCAAGAAGTTAAAAGTTGCCTCTGTGGCACTGAATGGGAATTTAAATGACTAGGGATATTTACTTTTTCTATGGGGAGCAGTCAATTAGAACAAATAGCTATGTTCTTAGTATATCAGCATATATGGTGTGTGCTGCTGAATTACAAATGAGTTGCTCAGTTGATTAAAGAATACAGTTAGGGAGGTATGTACAAGAGCTGGGCAACATGAGGCCTGTCTACTATTCAGGAATACAGACAGAGTTGCCACCCAGATGGTATTTTACCGGCAGGCCGGTAAAAAATTGGCTTCCGTCCAATGCCATGGCCGGTATTTTTATGAAGAAAAGGTGGCAACCCTAAATACAGAGGACTAATTCATGTCTGATCATTGGGTCTGACAGTGGCATGGGCCAGGGCAGGCTGGCTGACATCCCTCAGCCAGCCCACAGGCCAGCCAGACAGCCCCCAGGCCAACCACATGGCCCTCAGAGCAGCCAGTGCTCAGGGTACTCAGCCACCCAGCCAGCTCTCAGGCCATCCAGCCAGCCCTCAAGCTATCCACCCCTCAGGCATCCAGCTATCTAGCCAGCACTTAGGCCAGCCGTCCAACCCTCAGGCCAGCCAGTCCTAAAAGACAAGGAATGAAAAGGGTGGCAAATTCAATCACCCTGCCAACTCTGGAGATAGGGGAGAAGGGGGTATAGTGTGTATGATACCACATAGCTTACAGTTGAATTGGATATATCCAAGTGATAACACAAGCTTACATTTAAATGGGGCTATTTAAGTGATGAGACACAGCTTACAATCAAAATGAAGTAACATAAGTGATACAACAGAGCTTGCTATTGAAATGGCACTATGAAAGTGATACATCAAACTTACAGTTTGAATGAAGCTACACAAGTGATACCACAGAGTTTACAATTTAAATTGAGTTGCACTAGTATTGTTGCTCCATTTCAGTTTTAAGCTCTGTGGAATACCTAGTGTAGCGTAATTTCATTTGTAAGCTCTGTGGTATCACTATTATAGCTTACTTTCAGTTGTAAGCTCTCTGAATCACTAATATAGCTTCATTTCAATTTTAAGCTCTGTAGTATCACTAGTGTAGCTACATTTCCTTTGTATGCTCTGTTGGGTGACAACTGAAATGAAGTTACAGAAGTGGTACCACGTAACTTATAGCTGAAATGGAGCTGCACTGGTATTGTAGTGCCATTTCATTTGAAGCTCTGTGGTATCTCTAGTGTAGCTACATTTCATTGGAAGCTTTGTGAGATAACATCTGAAATGGAGCTACACAAGTGATATCACAGAGCTTGCAGTTGAAATGGAGCTACACTGTTATGGTAGTTCAACTTCAAATGTAAGCTCTGTGATATCACTAGAGTAGCTCAGTTTCAATTGTAAGCTCTGTGATATAATTTGTCTTACTTCACAACATTAATGGCAATTATAAAATTATCAAAAAGTTGTGGGCTGGATGATTACTGGGAGAAGGACATAAACATAAGTGTGACATAAGTGGGGGTAGAGTCAAGGGGGCCCATGACTTGCATTTCCTCTGGAGCTCTGGGTGCTGTCAATCGGTTCACTTTTAAAGGATTGCACAAAAAAAGCGTGCAACCACATGACAGCTTCACTATGTCACCATGGTAAAAATGGCAACATGGGAATCTCGCACTGCATGACAGCGCCAGATTCTCATGTCGCCTACTGAACACCGCATTCAATAATTATAGAGCTGGTAGCCAAGTTCCACAATGCTATGTCTGCCACTTCAACAGCAATGAGTTTTAGATCTGTCTTTCTGATTGTATGTCAGCCGCATATAAAATTCACTCTCCGAGATATCTCTGCATTTCTTTCTATTGCTTGTATTACTATCTTTCGGCGCTACATGGGTTAATTGCAATGGAAAGAAATACTGAGATATCTTGTAGAGTGAATTTCATATGCGACTGATATACAATCAGAGAGACAGATCTCAAACTCATTGCGGTTGAAGTGGCAGACATAGCATTGTGGAACTGGCTCTATAATTATTGAATTCAATGTTCAGTAGGCGACATGAGAATCTCGCACTGTCATGCAGTGCAAGATTTTCATGTTGCCATTTTTACCATGGTGACATAGGATACCTTGTCAATCTACCTCTGGCTAACCAACCCTGATCTATATGGTCTGTATTCTGCCAGACACATTTTAGCAAGTTAATAATAATTCTTCCACTATAAAACCCAATTCTGCTGGCACATAAATAAAACAAGCACATAGAGTACTGTAGAATCTACAACAAGTTATATAATGTAACAACAGTGCAGAAAGCAAGATTAGTCACATAAAGAATCTGTTTCCAGTGCTGAAGTCTCACACTACACACATAATTCCTGTCTTTTTGATATTTATTAAACAGGAGAGCTCGATACATTTCTTTAAAAAAGCTAAACTTATGCTTAAATACCAAACTTTATGACAAGGTTAGAAGAGGATGGAGAATAAATGACTTCTTACTGGATGCTGTAGAATTGTTAAGCCTAAGAAAGAGTAAATGGTAAGGGCAAGAGGTTTGCCGCCTTGGGAGAGGTGAAGGATGGTTCTATTGTATCCTGTAACAGCAATGAATACATGATAAGGCATCCAGATAAAGTCGATGGCATAAGAGTACACCGCAGGGATCTAAGACTCACACAATTCATAAATTTAAAGGTCTGTCATAAATAATGCAATCAAGATATATAGATGCAACAAATTTAAAGTTGACTCCTGTGGCTGAGTCTCCAACAAGTTAGGTCCCAAAGATCCATAGGACTTTCAGAAGATGCATAGAATATTCCTTGTTTTCGTGGAATAACTATTGAACATGGGGTAGTGATTATTAATGTTTATACTCGAGTGTTTTGTGTATACAGTCAAGCTGATGTACTAGAAGTGAATGGAGTCGTTTCCAGTAATTTACAGTCAGAAGCAAAGTGGGGGGGGGAGCTCAGTGCTCCCCTGTTTTAACCACTTCACCCCTTAAGGACTGGCTGCCCGGACACACGGCCGGCACTTAACCCTTTGAGTGCTTTGCAATGCATTGCTACCTCTCTGGCATTCAAAGGGTTAAGGATCAAGGAGAATTTTTTTTTTCTGATCCATTTCAGGGCTCCCTGAATGGCGTGCAGCTACGCGAGGAGCCCTGAAATCCATGACGGTCCTGGCCCATCATGGGTCTTTATCGCATGTTTGACCCATGACGTGCCAGGACCATCATGGGTTCTTAAAGGGTTAATGACCAATGGCGTGCCAGAACCATCATGGTGGTCCTGCAATTCAAATCCACCTCCACAAAAAAAAAAAAAAAAATACACCATGGTCCTTACTTGTCATTAAGGGGTTAAGGCAATTGTGGGCTAAGAGAACAAAAAAAAAATATATATATCTATATATATCTATATCTATATATATATATAAATCTATAGATCAAAATATGCTAGAATCCCTTCACTTTGGTCAACAACTAGATGTTAAAGGGATAGTAACACTTAATTTGTAAAAAAAATATATACTGTGAGTATATACAAGAGTACTCCCATTGCTGAGAGCTGTTTTTTTTTCAAAGTTATTGCAGCTCAGACTTACATTTTTTAGATAGAGTATCTCAATGGCCTGAAATGTTACAGTGGCGCTGTTGTTACACCAGCCTATGGACAGCTGGAGTCAGTTGACCATAACCTCTAAGGGCTTATGCAGCAAACAAAAGAGGAGCAATTGGACCACAGGCGAAAAATAAATATCCCCAAAGCTCCCATTGATTTAAATGTGGATATTAACCCATTGAATGCTAGAGAGGTCTCTAACACATTGCTAAGCAATGCACTGTAGACCTCTCTAGCATCCAAGGAGTTAAAAACCCCATCTATATCAATGGGAAGGTTTATTTGTGCCATATGGTGCAGAATTGCTAATTTCTTTGTGGATATGGCCCTAAGAGCAAGCAAAAGAGGGGCAATTCTGGAGTAACCCAGCTGCATCATAGGGGATAAAATAAAACATTTCCATTGTCTAGAGGGGCTTTTAAAGGGATAGAAATGTTTTAATAAAGGCAGCACCAATTAATCTTCATAGTATTTGGTCCGTGGAGAGTGTTATTTCAATACTGTAGTCTAAGAGTAATTGAATGATAAAGTATCCCCCTCTCGCCCCTTTTACTGATATAACACTGCTCACATCAGTTGTGTAATCTGGTCTTAAGACCAGACAGCTACCTGCAAGGGAAAATCTTCTTACTGTAAGAACAATGAAAAGCCTGCCCCCTTGACAGGGTTTTTCCCTTATGCTAACTGAAGATTGTCCCTCTCTGCAAGCCATCTGGACACCACCTTTCTGCTCTGAGGTGAGCAGTGTTACAACAGTAAAAGGGGTGGGAGGGGGTTACTTTATCATTCTATTACTCTTGAACTACAACTCTGACAGTATTGAAATAACACTCTCCATGGCCCAAATACAATGAAGATTAAGTGGAGCTGCTTTTATTTTAAAACATTACTATCCCTTTAACACTTTGAAAACCTGAAGAGATCTCCCTGCATTGTTTCGCAACGCTTTTCAATGTGTTGTCAACCTCTCTAGCATTCAGTGGTTTAAAATTGGCATACCAGGGAACCATTTTGTCCCAGGCCGCTGGACAAACACTACAGAGCCAAGGTGTCCAAATGATGAGTTTTGTATATTGTAGGTGTGGCTTAATAAGGTGGATGGGTTATACAAGAATGATATAAAGCGCAAACAGGAAAAGAACAGTGTATTATATTTAAGTCACAGGACATGAAAGAAGATGATAAAAACCCCCAAACATTTTGGAATGGATTCCACTCTATACTAAATGCCGAAGAATTAAACCAAAGACAAGATGGACAGATGAAATTACCAAATTTGTTGGTACACAGTGGGAACAAACGGCACTGGACCAAAGTTGTTGGAGGCTTGCTGAGGAGGCCTTCATCCTGCAGTGGATCGACAACGGCTGATGATGATTATATCAGGGCTTAAAAGTTGAAGTCCTTTGCTACCCAGACCTGAAAAGTTACTCGCCACTGCAAGCCAAAACATACCCACCAGGGCTGAATTTCTACTCGCCAGGGCTGAATTTTCACTCGCCATTGGCTAGTGGCGAGTGGAAATTTTGAGCCCTGATTATATATATATATATATATATATATATATATATATATATATATATTTTTTTTTTTTTTCATCCAAAGGCTGGCACTCACATAGTCCAAAATAACTTGCCTGGGTTCAGGGCTGAAAAGCTATAGTTGCAGGTCCTAAAATATAGACAATTTTATTACGTTCGACGTTTACTCAGGAAGGCCAGCCCAGTGTGGCCGAAACGTTGAACTAACCCTTTATTAAGCCCTGTGAGTGCTGCAGCCATTCTTTGCAATATACTACCAGCCATGCCACAGCACTCAGGCATTTGTTAATCTCCTAAAGTGAGTTATGCTTCCATCCACAAGTGTATATATGGATATGTATTATATCTATATATATGTATATATAGATAATGAAAAGCATCTTACAGTGGCACATACTACAGCATAAATAATCAATTAATAACCAAATTGTTCATGATTCTTCAATAAACCCAGTGATGGAATCGCGATGTGTGCTGTCTCTCGTCACGTCTAGGGACACCCCAGGCTGAGTACACTTACATATCTATATATATATCTATATATATATATATATATATATACATATCTATCTATATCTATCTATATCTATATATATATATATATATATATATATAAGCACATATATGCATACATATTGTCCATGAGATGTGGATTATTATATGGCAATGGAATAGTTTCTTTCCTTGGGTGTCTGCATGTAATGATCCACGAGACTTGTATTAATGGTGATACGATAATATGTGATGAATAAATATTGAAATAAATGAATTACTAACGTGATTGTAATAAAAGTGTAAATGAATCAGTGCTGTGCGATTTATAGGTACTTGTTTGGGGTGATATATATATATCCCATAAGGTGGTAACAATGCCATCAGAATTGGGAACAAAGGATTCCATGAGTAACCTCAAATCGAAACTTCTTAAGAAACATCCTATATAATAATTTGCTAAAACATGTTCAACGACACAGTCAGGCGCAGTAGAGACTGCCCGCGGCGCGGCTGATACAGAGCGGGGCGCTCCGAAGGAGCGTCCCGCTCTGTATCTGCCGTGTTGCGGGCTGTCTCTACTGAGCATGACTGCACCGGAACCGGCTGGCACTGTATCAACCGCGGCGTGGGCAGTCTCTACTGTGCATGACTGCCCCCCATGTCTGTGGCCCGTGTATGGGCTCCTCAACTAGTAAACAATAAAACACCTTTGATGTGTTAAAAACAAGATACAACTTTTATCAAGGATAGTATATTAACTGTATACCTGTAAACCATTTGTTATATAAATAATCGTCCTTAACATTATATATATAAAAAGGCAACATAGTCACGCTCCATATTAAGTCCCTTTGGATCCATGGTTTGAAGTTCATAGATCCAAAGGGACTCTCTCTGTCCAAATTTCCTAAAGCAATTCCCCTACCCTATAGTTCAATTTAAAATGCCAACAATTGAGATGTTATTATGGTTGCAAGCATGTTCTGTTTTACAGTGTTTGGACAGACTATGAGTTTCTATTCCCTTAGTAACATATTTGTTATAGCCATGTATTGCAGTCCACAGTCACAGGCAATTAAGTAGACCACAAACTCGCTATTACAATTCATGCATTGCTAAATATCATACATCTTACCTGTGACTGTGAATGAAAATTGTGTGGATTTGTTATTTGTTATATATGCAGATGGAACTATTTACTCTGCCACATTTAAGCATGCCTTCGATTGTTGTTAAGAACATTTTATTTTGGATTAGTTTCATAAGAATATAACTTGGAGCTATTTTATTCTCTCTATTATTATTTTTCTTGAAAACAGCCTTAAGTGTGTTGCCTAATTCTCTTCCTAAAATTGGGTCCTACATCAATGCATGCCAATATCTACTGAAAAATGTTTAGCCTCTGTAATAACGGCTGGTGCGATTGCTCAATGGTAAAGTCCCTGACTGTAGAGCTTCCTCAAACTGTAAGGTTACAGGTTTGATTCCTGGCAGGGTCAACCCAGCTCCTCATCCATCTGAGGTCAATAAAGGAGTACCTTTGATTGGGTAATAATAACATCTAGTATTCAGCTGCTGATTTAGTTAATTCCAACTGGGAGAAAGATGCTATATAAATACTAGTTGTTTAGGAAATATGGGGTGTTGGTTTTCTTTTCTTTAACCCTTTGAGTGCCAGAGGTGTACGGAACCATACCCCTCTGACACTCAAAGGGTTAATTTTATCTTTTTATGACAGCAATGTGTCTCTATTTGTCTATACTATTCAATTTCAACCTATTTTGCATCATAATCTATTTTCTAAATTTAGATTTTATGATTTCTGCTTCTTTTTCAAAAACGCCCTTTTTGAGACAATTTCTTCTAACCTTCTGTAATTGGTTGTATCAAATATTATTGATCCATTGTTTATAATGACCACTTTTATCATGTAGGTAACTTTTGCTGTCTATATTTTCATGTTAATATATAAAATAATGTCCAGGAATTCCTTTTGGATGATGTTCCTAAACGATGAAACCTAACTTATTGTGATCACTGTATGTTGTGATATTTTTAATTTATCTATTGTACCTTGCCAAATAAATATTAAACCAGCTCAGATGTGAGCTGAAACAAGCTACGTTGTGGGATATCTGTGGTGAACTAACTAAATAACTGTATTTTCCATATTGCCTGTGTTCTGTTGGAATGGTTAGGCAAGGGTTAACACTTTGATTGCCAAAGGGGAACGCAAAGGGTTAAGAAACAAAGGCTTTTTTCCCTCCTCATGCATATGTGCAAGCAATTGCAGTATTTGCAGTGGCTGAGCTTATTTTTGACTGCTGGGTGAAATTGGTGTTTTCTTCTATATAAAATACAGAAAAAGTGACTACTTGAACATGTGTATCTTGAGCAGCGTGTCTAAGTGCAGCAGTGGGTAATTTGAACAGAAGGGATTACAAACAAAAGGGGCTAAAAGGGATAGCAAACATTTATTTTTCTGCCTGCCTTTTAACTTTACAGTAACTGGGATAATATGAGTGGTAGCATGACTGAACATTTAACTCAATGTACAAGCTGCCCTATGTTTGCGCATCCTTAACAGCTGTTCCAGGGATCATGTCTTTGTGGAAGATGTGAGCAAGTAGCCACTTTGGAGCCTCAAATTAGAGATCTGGAGAGGCAAGATTCAACATTGAGGGGGACAGCCAGTCTTGAGAGGGGTTTGTTTCTCACTAACAAGAAGGATGTTGTCATAGGTAGTTATCACGGTGCTCGTGAATCTGCCTGAGAGACATTCCTACTTCCGGGTTTGCTTTGGCTGCTGTTATTGGTTCTGGGATGTTAACCCCTCCCAGGGCTTGCCTTTATATACGCCCTCCTGTCACTATGCTGGTGCCCTTTCGTGATGTTCCTGACCTGACGTTTTTTGCTGTGTTCCTGTTCCGTGTATGATCTGGTTTCGTCTGACCTTGCTCCTGTCATTGCTGTCCATATTGTTTGGACTAGGCTTGTCTGACTATGATCCGTTACCGATTTGGCTGACCCCGCTCTCTGTGTACTGATCCAGGCTTTGGTTGACTACCGTTCTCTGTGTACCGATCCAGGCTTTGGCTGACTACCGCTCTTTGTGTACTGATCTAGGCTCTTGCTGACTTACGCTCTCTGTGTACTGATCCAGGCTTTGGCTGACTACCGCTCTCCGTATACCGATTCTGGCTTTTGCTGACTTCCGCTCTCTGTGTACCATTCCAGGCTTTGGGTACTCGCCTAGCATCTGCTTGTCGCTAGTGCTTCTGTTGTCCCTGTCTTGTGCCCGTTGACTTTGCCTTAGCGGTCGCTTGCCGGTCGATGCTTATCAGTTGCCTCCGGTTGCGCTATCTTTCAGCTGTGCCTCATTGCAGCCTCCGTTTGCATGCTATACAGCCTGTGCTCTCCGGTCACTAAGGGTGCTACCACTTGTCAGTCTGCTCTTACCTGGTGCCTCCGGTTGCACTACCTCTCAGCCTGTGCCTCCTTGCAGCCTCCGTTTGCATACTATACAGCCTGTGCTATCCGGTCATTAGCGGTGCTACCACCTGTCAGTCCGCTCTTACCCGCTGCCTCCGGTTGCGCTACCTCTCAGCCTGTGCCTCCTTGCAGTCTCCGTTTGCATACTATACAGCCTGTGCTCTACAGTCACTAGCTGTTCTACCACCTGTCAGTCCGCACTTACCCGCTACCTCCGGTTATGCTATTTAGAGCAGTCTACCTATATCTACACCTGTTGCGCCCCGTGCAGACTGTGCCTACTCTGCGTGCCTCCGGGCACTTCCTCAGTATACTCGTTGGTACCATTACTTGGGCTGCCTTACCCGGTTATAGGTAAGGCCGGTAGAGCCTATTCTCTTCCCTATCTATTGGGGTGTCTGCCCTCTTAGGGCCTCTCCGGACCTGTACTGCTGAGGTTTTGTTCCAGTCTCTGTTCCAGTCATTATTGCATATTTTGTTAACTGTTTATGCCCTGACCTGTGTCAGATTCAATATTACTATCCTCTGTTTGAAGTCTGGACCCGAGTAGGGCATCTCTGTTCTTTATTAAGTTGTTTAATAAAGCTTCATTGTTTTATCTTAACCAAATTGTCTAGATCGCACAAAGAAGGAGCAGGTCGCCAGATGGGTTACAGTTAGGTGTAGCAAGGAGGGGCATAGGAATGTGGAGGACTGCATTTACTCACTCTAACAGACTTGCTAGATTGAGTGATGATATCGGCACAGGTATGCCCTTGCTGAAGAGGATTGTTCTCTGTAAAAGCCAGGGGACAGCCCCATTAGTGATGACAGGATCTGTTACACAGGCAGACCTAGAAAGATGTGGTGGAAAGTGAATCAGAACATAGGAAGACAGAGTAATCTGTCACCAGGATAGCTAAAATCTAATAGTTTCTTGTCTCCCAGATACTCAAGTTCAACATGTGGCAGATAGGGTTGATAGGTTGTTGGGAGGGGCTGGGCATGACCCAGCCATCATGGTACATGTTGGCATCAATGAAAAAGTCAGTGGGAAATGGAGGTCCGTTAAGAAGGATTTCAGGGATTTAGGTTATAAGATTAAGCAAAGGACCTCTAAGGTAGCATTTTCTGAAATACTACCTGTGCCGCAGCTACAGCAGAAAGGCAAAAGGAGATTCGGGAGTTAGAAGTGTGGCTAAAAATATGGTATAAAAAAGAAGGGTTTTTGGTTTCTGGAGCACTGGGCTGTCTTTTCCTTTGGAGGCAATCTAATGTATACACTAGAGATAGATTGCACATTAATGAAAATGGGGCTGCTGTACCAGGGGTAAGGATGATCATAGGTTTGGAGGGGTGGGCAATACAACACAGGTTGGGGTAGGAAGTGTAAATGGTCAAATTAGATTAGCAACGGGTCATGGGGGTGGATAGGTGGGATGGCATACTTCATCTAATAGGGAGATAACTGTGTTACAGCCTGATTAGAATAAATATTTTAAATAATGCAATTCTTCAGAATGGCAGGACCATAAAAGGTATGTATGTAAATGCTTGAAATCCGGCTGTTATGATTGGGGAACTGGATCTAATTGCAGTGAATAAGAAATATGATCTAACTGGTAGGGATGAGCGAGCACCCCGATGCTCGGGTGCTCTGACCGAGCACCCCCTGATGCTCGAGTGCTCGGCCGAGCACCCGAGCCCCATTCAAATGAATGGGAGCACTCGAGCATTAAACCAGGCACCCCCTGCTCTGATGAGCGGAGGGTGCCTGGTCAATGTCCCCCTTCATCTCCGCTATGCCCCTCTTCCACAATGTCCCCCTTCATCTCCTATGCCATAGCGGAGATGAAGGGGGACATTGTGGAAGAGGGGCATAGCGGAGATGAAGGGGGACATTGTGGAAGAGGGGCATAGAGTCTATGCCCCTCTTCCACAATGTCCCCCTTCATCTCCGCTATGCCCCTCTTCCACAATGTCCCCCTTCATCTCCTCTATGGCATAGGAGATGAAGGGGGACATTGTGGAAGAGGGGCATAGCGGAGATGAAGGGGCACATTGTGGAAGACGGGCATAGCGGAGATGAAGGGGGACATTGTGGAAGAGGGGCATAGAGTCTATGCCCCTCTTCCACAATGTCCCCCTTCATCTCCGCAATGCCCCCTTCATCTCCGCAATGCCCCCGTACCTCCATTCCCTGGTGGTCCAGCGGAGCGTCTTCGGATCTGTGCCTCTTCCGGCACAGATCCTCTTCACCCGAACATGTCGGGCGAGCACATGGCGGTACTCGTACGAGTACCGCCATGTGCCGAGCAGAGCGATGCTCGAGCCGATCCGAGCATCGGCCGAGCACGCTCGCTCAACACTACTAACTGGTGTAACTGAAACTTGGTTAGCTGATACACAGTCAATCTAGAGGGTTGTTCCCTTTTTAAAAGGGATGTTGTTAATAAAGGAGGTGTGTAAATCATGCCTCAAAACCTAGTATAATGGAAGATATTATTGAACGGTCCAGTGAGAATGTAGAGCCCTGGTAGGTTGAAATATACACTGGGGGGCATACATAATAAAAACCTGTTAATGGAAATTTGCTTCAAGCCACCTAATATTGGGGAGTTTGAAGAAGCCCAATTGTTACCACAAATGGAAAAAGCTTCTCAATCAGAAATGCAGCACGGTGGCTCAGTGGTTAGCACTGTTGCCTTGCAGCGCTGGGGTCCTAGGTTCTAATCCCACCAAGGACAACATCTGCAATGAGTTTGTATGTTCTCACTGTGTTTGCATGGGTTTCCTCCAGGTACTCTGGTTTCCTCCCACACTCCAAAAAACATACTGATAGGTGAATTTAGATTGTGAGCCCCAATGGGGACAGGGACCAATATGAGTGTAAAGCGCTGTGGAATCTGTGTGCGCTATATAAATAAAGAACTATTATTAATGGGAGATTTCAACTACCCTGAAACTGACTGGAGAAATAAGACTTCCAGCACAACAAAGGAAAACAGTTCTAATGGTTAATGACAATTTCATGTCCAAACTAGCAGAGGAACCAACTAGAAAAGGCACCTTGCTGAACATGTGGTTAGAAACATTTCTGAAGTGATAAACAATATATAGGTGAGGGAACATTTAGGCAGCAACAAAATTTGTTATGAGAAACACAATGGCTTAACCAAAACATTCAACTTTACAAAGGCTAATTTCATAATACTAAAACCAATATTAAAGGACTTTCATTGGGATGTAATCACCAAATATAACAATACACAAGAAAGGTGGAATCTGTTTAAAATGCTCTGGATAGATATACGCCAATATATACCATTGTGGAATACATGCAAGAGAAGCAAATTAAGACCGAAGTGGTTTAATAAATATGTATTCACGGAAATGAGAACCCAGTTTAAAAGCTTGCAATTAGGATAGATAAAATTGGACACTTGCTTCTGGAGGGATCTTTGTGGTTCCCTCAGAGGCGATATGTTTGTAGGTAGATAGGTATTTACTGGTTCCCTCAGCAGACCTTGTGGGGGCTACCACATTGAGTGTCATTATGTGACATGCTATCATATGCCACGTGACATCACATGTTTCTGTGTTAGCAACCAGGCAGATACTCCTTTAAATGTGAGCAAGCTGAGGGTATGGACTGTAGTCTGTTGGTCCATTGCATTTAGACAAATTTTTACCCTTCTGGGGACTAGAACCTGTGACCCTGAAGTTTGAACAGATTCCACAGCTGGTGCAGTAAGCAAATGAGCTTACACACCAGGTCATATATAGTGACATGAATTTTGAGGACCCACTGGATCACTGCAGCAATGAGTCTGTCCACTCCTGCGACAAGCTTCACTCCTGTGAATCTCACTGCAGCGATTTTCACAGGAGTGGCAAGGGGACCTATACCACTCCTGTGAAAATATCTACCCCTGATTCACTGCTTAACCTTTTGAGTGCCAGAGGGTGCAGAATGACAATGCATTTCTTCGATTTTCACAGGAGTGGGCAGGGGGGGCTTCACCCACTACTGTGAAAATCGCCACCCCTGATTCACAGCTTAAAAAAATTATAGTGTAGTTTTATATTTTATAACTTTTGGCAGTTTCCATACTATACTATGTTTATGATTATTACTGGGTAATTAGATAATTTCTCCTCCTCTGCTAAATATATCTCTAAAGGCTTTACATTGAAGTAAATAGATTACACTGAGGTAAACAAGAATTATTTTTGTTTTTCATGAATAAACACCTTGACCATGGAGGGCAATAAGGTTCTGCAGGTAAAGTGATGCAAAACATATCACTGGACTTGTGATTTTTTTGTATCATAGTAAAAACATAAGATCAAATCACAGTGAGATCAAGTTCAAAATGTTATCTGGGGATAGGCAAAGATATGAAACTGACATTAAGGGATAGAGTACCCTCTCAAAAATATAGCTTTTATCTTCCAAAATTAAAACCTGGTTGCAAAAAATAAATGACACACTTTAATTATTATTAGTGTTGAGCGAGCATGCTCGGCCGATGCTCGGATCGGCTCGAGCATCGCTCTGCTCGGCACATGGCGGTACTCGTACGAGTACCGCATGTGCTCGCCCGCCATGTTCGGGTCTCCTCCCCGCACGTTTTGCGGCTGCTGCGCAGCCAATAAACGTGCAGGGAGGCTCTGACATCGGTGTAATGCCAGCAGCCATGTTGGCTGCTGGCATTACACTGATTGGCTGGCCAGAACCCGTGGTCGGGTGCTGTATAGCACCTGACCATCGAGTTCGGCTCAGTCTGAGCCAGGGAGAGCTGAGGATAGGAAGGGAAAGGCAGTGTAGGGAGGAAAAAAAAAAAATTGTGAAAAAAAAGAACCAAAAGTCCTTTTTAGGACTACTGTGTGTGGGGGCAGCAGGTTATTTTGTGTGGGGGGGAAAAAAAAAAAAAAAAAAAAAATAAAATATTCTGTTTAGTGTGAAAAGTTGCAGATTAGAGCACATTCTGTTTAGTGTGCACAGTTGCAGATTAGAGCACATTCTGTTTAGTGTGCAAAGTTGCAGATTAGAGCACATTCTGTTAAGTCTTCAAACTAAAATATCAAAGTCACATATTCCATTCAGTGTGCGTCGCCGCAGTTTAGCAGCACATTCTGTGTACTGTGCAGAGTTGCAGAATAGGAAGAAATACTGTTAAGTCTTCAAACTAAAATATCAAAGTCACATATTCCATTCAGTGTGCTTCGCTGCAGTTTAGCAGCACATTCTGTGTACTGTGCAGAGTTGCAGAATAGGAAGAAATACTGTAAGTTTTCAAACTCAAATATTAAAGTCACATATTCCATTCAGTGTGTATCACCGCCGTTTAGCAGCCTATTCTGTGTACTCTGCAGAGTTGCAGAATAGTAAGAAATAGTGTTAAGTTTTCAAACTCAAATATCAAAGTCACATATTCCATTCAGTGTGTATCACCGCCGTTTAGCAGCCTATTCTGTGTACTCTGCAGAGTTGCAGAATAGTAAGAAATAGTGTTAAGTTTTCAAACTCAAATATCAAAGTCACATATTCCATTCAGTGTGTATCACCGCAGTTTAGCAGCACATTCTGTGTACTCTGCAGAGTTGCAGAATAGTAAGAAATAGTGTTAAGTTTTCAAACTCAAATATCAAAGTCACATATTCCATTCAGTGTGTATCACCGCCGTTTAGCAGCCTATTCTGTGTACTCTGCACAGTTGCAGAATAGTAAGAAATACTGTTAAGTTTTCAAACTCAAATATTAAAGTCACATATTCCATTCAGTGTGTATCACCGCCGTTTAGCAGCCTATTCTGTGTACTCTGCAGAGTTGCAGAATAGTAAGAAATAGTGTTAAGTTTTCAAACTCAAATATCAAAGTCACATATTCCATTCAGTGTGTATCACCGCCGTTTAGCAGCCTATTCTGTGTACTCTGCAGAGTTGCAGAATAGTAAGAAATAGTGTTAAGTTTTCAAACTCAAATATCAAAGTCACATATTCCATTCAGTGTGTATCACCGCCGTTTAGCAGCCTATTCTGTGTACTCTGCACAGTTGCAGAATAGTAAGAAATACTGTTAAGTTTTCAAACTCAAATATTAAAGTCACATATTCCATTCAGTGTGTGTCACCGCAGTTTAGCAGCCTATTCTGTGTACTCTGAACAGTTGCAGAATAGTAAGAAATACTGTTAAGTTTTCAAACTCAAATATTAAAGTCACATATTCCATTCAGTGTGTATCACCGCCGTTTAGCAGCCTATTCTGTGTACTCTGCAGAGTTGCAGAATAGTAAGAAATAGTGTTAAGTTTTCAAACTCAAATATCAAAGTCACATATTCCATTCAGTGTGTATCACCGCCGTTTAGCAGCCTATTCTGTGTACTCTGCACAGTTGCAGAATAGTAAGAAATACTGTTAAGTTTTCAAACTCAAATATTAAAGTCACATATTCCATTCAGTGTGTATCACCGCCGTTTAGCAGCCTATTCTGTGTACTCTGCACAGTTGCAGAATAGTAAGAAATACTGTTAAGTTTTCAAACTCAAATATTAAAGTCACATATTCCATTCAGTGTGTATCACCGCCGTTTAGCAGCCTATTCTGTGTACTCTGCACAGTTGCAGAATAGTAAGAAATACTGTTAAGTTTTCAAACTCAAATATTAAAGTCACATATTCTGTGTAAGATGAAGAAGGCGGGTAAAAAGGGACGGGGAAGTGGACGTGATCCTGAAAGCTCAGGGCGCGGGTCAGGACGCGGAGAAACTGTGCCTGGTGCCAGAGCACAAGAAAGAAAGACATCCACCATACCTAGCTTCATGTGTAATTTTACAGGGCGTCGCAGGACATCACTCTCGAGGTCCGACCACTGCGAACAGGTGGTCGGTTGGATGACAGCTGATACTGCTTCCAGTCGGTTAAGCACCACCCTGTCTTCCACCAAGTCCACTCTCAGTAGCCAAGAGTCTGGTCAAAATAATCCTCACTCTGATCATCCTTCCTCCCACCATACACGGTCTGGTCAAAGAAGTGATCCCACACTGGGATATAGTGAGGAGCTCGTCTCATCACCAATCCTTCATTTGACCCTCTCTCCAAGCACGCTTGCAGAGGAACATGACATCTTGTGCCCTGATTCACAACCTCTAGAGGCTACCCAATCACAAGAAGATGACAGATGTGAACGGCATTTAAGGTCAAAGGAAGTAGTGGATGATGATGATGATGATGAGACACAGTTGCCATTAAATCAACCACTATTTCCGTCTCAAGACCTTGTTGAGGAGAATGTTATACAGTTGTCAATGACTGAGTATGTGGTGGGATCAAGACTTGAGGAGGATGATCAGAGTGAGGAAGTGGAGGAGGACTTGGTGGACGATGAGGTGACTGACCCCACCTGGGAAGGTGTAGAGCCGAGCGATGTCAGCAGTCCTGAGGGTGAGCCATCTGCAGCACCGCAACAGGCTGGAAGAGGCAGTGGTGTGGCTACAGAAAGAAGGCGGACCGCACCAAACCGGCCCGCAAATGTTCCACGGAGCACCCCCTTGCGTAAATCTCCCTTGCCAAGGGGTAGGTGTTCCGCGGTATGGCGTTTTTTTAAGGAAAGTGCGGACGACAAAAGAATTGTAGTTTGCAACCTGTGCCACACCAGAATGAGCCGAGGCATGAACACTAGAAACCTCACCACCACCAGCATGATCCGACACATGGCATCCAAGCACCGTAGTAAGTGGGAGGAACGCCTGGATCGCCCATCTGTGTCTGCAGGCCACACCACTGCCTCCTCTTCCCCTGTTTTCGGTGCCGGCCAATCGCCTGTCGAAGGCGCAGGCCCGCATACCTCCCGCCCTGCACCTGTACCATCTGAAGCACCATCAGCGACCACATCCACTTCCCTGTCCCAGCACAGCGTCCAAATGTCGTTACCCCAGGCATTTGAGCGCAAGAGAAAGTACCCAGCCACCCACCCACAGGCCATAGCACTAACCTCACACCTTTCAAAATTACTGGCCATCGAAATGCTGCCATTTAGGCTTGTGGACACTGAGTCCTTCCGCAGCCTGATGGCAGCAGCTGTCCCTCGGTACGCGGTCCCCAGCCGCCACTACTTTTCCCGGTGTGCCATCCCCGCATTACACCACCATGTGTCCCGTAACATCACCCGTGCCCTGACCAACGCAGTTACTGGGAAGGTCCACTTAACGACTGACACATGGACAAGTGCTTGTGGCCAGGGACGCTACATTTCCCTGACGGCACACTGGGTGAATGTCGTGGAGGCTGGGAGCGACTCGGATCCTGGGATGGCACGGGTGCTACCCACGCCGAGGATTGCGGGCCCTACCTCCATCAGGGTTTCCACCAGCACCTACGTTATTGGCTCCTCCTCCTCCGTTTCCACCTCCGAATTCTCTACACGCAGCGCCACTCCCCCATCAGCCAGTAGCTGGAAGCAGTGTAGCACTGCAGTGGGGAAGCGTCAACAGGCCGTGCTGAAGCTGATCTGCCTTGGGGACAAACAGCACACGGCCTCAGAGCTGTTGCAGGGGATTAGTCACCAGACCGAGCAGTGGCTCTCGCCACTCAACCTGCAACCAGGCATGGTTGTGTGTGATAATGGGCGTAACTTGGTGGCGGCTTTGGAGCTCGGCAAGCTCACACACGTACCATGCCTAGCGCATGTATTTAATTTAGTGGTGCAGCGATTTCTAAAAACCTACCCCAATGTGCATGATCTCTTGACCAAGGTGCGCCGCGTGTGTGCACATTTCCGTAAGTCATCAACAGCTTCAGCCGGCCTGTTGAAGCTGCAGCAGCGCTTACAATTGCCAGCTCACCGGCTGCTGTGTGACGTGAGCACGCGCTGGAACTCCACCTTCCACATGTTGGCCCGGCTTTGTGAGCAGCAGAGGGCAGTAGTGGAGTACCAGCTGTTACACGGTCGTCGCCTCTCCGTTCAACTTCCTGTAATCAGAAGTGAGGAGTGGGAATGGATGTCAGACCTCTGCGAGGTTTTACGCAATTTTGAGGAATCGACACAGATGGTGAGCGGCGATAACGCTATTATCAGTGTAACCATCCCACTTCTGTGTCTACTGAAACGCTCGCTGCTCACAATTAAAACCGACGCTTTGCATGTGGAAGAGGTGGAAATGGGGGAGGAAGAGCTTACACAAGGTGATAGCCAGAGCACCCTCACTTCGTCTTCTCAGCGACAATTGGAGGAGGCGGAGGAGGAGGAGGAGGAGGAGGAGGAAGACACGGTTGCCTCCGCTACAGAGGGTAGCCATGGAACTTTAGTTCCATCTCTTCAGCGTGGGTGGGCAGAAGAGGAGGAAGAGGATGAGGAGATTGAGAGTCATCCTCCTGGTGAGGACAGCGAAATCTTGACTGTTGGTACTCTGGCACACATGGCTGACTTTATGTTAGGCTGCCTTTCCCGTGACCCACGCGTTATACGCATTTTAAACAACACGGATTACTGGGTGTTCACCCTTCTGGACCCCCGCTACAAAGAGAATTTCTCATCTCTCATTCCTCCGGTGGAGAGGACAAGCAAAATGGTGCAATACCAGAAGGTTGTTGTTGAAAAATTGCTCCAAAATTTTCCATCTGACAACGCTGGCGGCAGAGTACGTGCTACCTTGGCCAACCGAGAAGGGGAGAAAAGGGGAGCACACAGCAGTTCCGAGAAATGCAGGGCAACACTCTCCAAGGCGTGGGACACCTTCATGACACCCCGCCAGCACCCTTACCCTGATGCGCAGCCTAGTGTCACAAGGAGGGAAAAGTTTTGGAAGATGGTGAAGGAGTACGTAGCAGACCGTGTCAGCGTCCTCAATGATCCCTCTGTGCCTTACAACTACTGGGTGTCCAAGCTGGACACGTGGTATGAACTGGCACTCTACGCCTTGGAGGTGCTGGCCTGCCCTGCCGCCAGCGTTCTGTCTGAGCGGGTATTTAGTGCTGCTGGTGGCATCATAACAGATAAGCGTATCCGCCTTTCCACCGACAATGCTGATAGGTTGACACTTATAAAAATGAACAAGGCCTGGATTTCCCCTGACTTCTCCACTCCACTGGAGGAAAGCCCCGGGGGAACATAAACTCACTTTATATATGTTATTTACAATGATGGGAATACTCTGTATTCCCATTCACCCCTTCCACCCAAAAAACGGGTATATGGTTGA
The DNA here is from genome assembly GCA_037306005.1 of Rhinophrynus dorsalis. Classification (NCBI taxonomy): domain Eukaryota; kingdom Metazoa; phylum Chordata; class Amphibia; order Anura; family Rhinophrynidae; genus Rhinophrynus; species Rhinophrynus dorsalis. The sequence continues at coordinate 514,687,226 of CM074720.1, forward strand.
CTCTTAATCTTCTCATCCTCCTCCTCCTCTTCCATATGCCCTGTGCTATAATTTTTATATAGGGCCAGCTCACCAGCGGGCCCTGTGATATAATTTTTATATAGGGCCAGCTCACCAGCGGGCCCTGTGATATAATTTTTATATAGGGTCAGCTCACCAGCGGTCCCTGTTTGCCAATTTTTATATAGGTCAGCTCACCAGCGGGCCTTCTCATATAATGTTTTATTGGGTCAGCTCTCTAGCGGGCCCTCTCATATAATGTTTTATAGCGTCAGCTCACTAGCGGGCCTTCGCATATAATGTTTAGGATGGTCAGCTCCGCAGCAGACCCTCACCCATAATGTTTTAGATGGTCGGCTCAGCGCGCGTTTCCCTCTTAATCATGGCCTCAGTTCAATAAAATCAAGGAAATTTTTGGGAGAATTTGCCTCTGTGCACGTTTCCCCCTTAATCATGGCCTCAGTTCTGAAAATCAAGGAAATTTTTGGGAGAATTTGCCTCTGTGCACGTTTCCCTCTTAATCATGGCCTCAGTTCTGAAAATCAAGGAAATTTTTGGGAGAATTTGCCTCTGCGCACGTTTCCCTCTTAATCATGGCCTCAGTTCTGAAAATCAAGGAAATTTTTGGGAGAATTTGCCTCTGCGCACGTTTCCCTCTTAATCATGGCCTCACTTCCGAAAATCAAGGAAATTTTTGGGATAATTTGCAGATGATATACAAGTAAATATACAGCAAATATTGTTTGGTAACAATTTTTCGCCTAAAGTCGTTTTTATTTTCCTTTTTGTGTGTTTTACGGTCAGTCTGTAAAAATGGCGTACTACGGGCGAAAGATCGTTCCCAGCAGCGATGTTGGAGTCCAAGATGCATCCAGACATCCTCCCTATGCTGTCCCTGAACCATTTCTGTAGTGTTTCCATCTTTTTCTGCCCTTTTCCTATGGACCAGGCACCCTCCCCTCATCAGAGCAGGGGGTGCCTGGTGTAATGCTCGAGTCCTCCCATTGACTTCAATGGGGCTCGGGTGCTCGGCCGAGCACTCGAGCCTCAGGGGGTGCTCGGTCAGAGCACCCGAACACCCGAGCATTGGGGTGCTCGCTCATCACTAATTATTATCAATTCCTTAAAGGAGTAGTAAACTTTTTTGTATGAAAACCTACTGTATATGTTATCGGGCTCTTCCTGCTGGAGACAAAAAAGTGTACTTCCACTGCTGGCAGCTGTTTTATTAAAAAGTTATATACTGTCAGTAAGTAATAGCTTCATCATTTCCTGAAAGTTCAAACCTCAGGAAGTGATGACGCTGTTACTATAACATTCTATAGAGAACTATTGTCAGTGATGAGCCTCTCACAGGCAATGCAACATGACTAACTGTCTAAAATCTGGCATCTAGTGCAGACCATCAATGTAAAAATTAATCATTTGAAACACTCTAGAAAGAAGAATTTCTTTGAAGTGGGGGTGCCTTTCTTTTATTCAGAAGGTAAAGATCTACAATACATGTTCTTTTATTCCTTCTTATTTGTTTATCACTATTCCTGAAAGTGTCCCACACTACCTCGTTTTTAATAACTTTTGCATTTTACCACCTGGTTTTAATAATGAACAATAAAAAATATATATTTTAAAGAAGGTACTCTGATCCTTTATGGTATCGTCTGAAATTAGATGTATGACTACCTGAAATAAGAAGAAACAAGAAAAAAACTCAACTAAGATGCTAAGGTGCATCCAAACAATTACTTCACAAGGTGTCTCTTATATTGTCAAGGTTTGGCTGAGCTGCTCTAAATCTGCTGCTTGATTCTGCTGTCTGAGCTTATCCAGTGCTCTGCTTTCCATTACTGCTTCCTTCCCTTTACTTAATCAGGCTGAATTAGCAGACCTCTCTGTGATTGCTTACCAGATGTCAAGGTTTGGCTGAGCTGCTCTATCTCTGCTGCTCGATTCTACTGTCTGAGCTTATCCAGTGCTCTGCTTTTCATTACTGCTGCCTTCACTTTGCTGAATCAGGCAGAATCAGCTGATCTCTTTGTGTTTGCTCACCTGACTGCTATCAGCCAACCCTCCCAGGGTATTTTAGGCAGTTTGGCTCACTACCTGATTGCCCTTGTGTTTGCTTCTGGCTGCAAGAGTGTTCTACTGTGTTCCTGATTTCCTGTGCATGACCTGGCTTCCTCTGACATCCCTTCTGGTTCTTGACTCCTGGCTTGTTCTTGACATCACTGATCTCCGTATCACTGACCCCGGCTTGGCTGAATACCTGTCTTGGTTCCTGACCCCGGCTTGACTTTTGGTTTATGCTTCTGGATCACAATTTTGCTTTGTTTGCTTTTGTTATTTTAATAATGGTGTTTTGCACTTTACATTTGTGTGTCTGTCTGGTTCCTGGTCCCTAACAGGTATCAAGGAAATTAAATATCCTCTTGCCCAAGAATTATAATAATATAATACATTACTCATGTCACATATACCAACAAAAAACATTGATGAAAGTTTTCCTTTAAGAGGTCAGTAAGAGGCTGTAGATTTTTACCATACTGCGTTCAATTCAGCTTACGACATGTCAGAATCTGTCCATGGAAAAAATTTACAATGCTAATTAAATTGGGCTATTTCCATCAAAAACATGTCGCTAAGCAAGGAATCTGCTCCTAGGCATAAGCTAAATAAGGAATGTCTAACTTTGGTGGCCTGTTCAAATACAAGTGGTTCTCCTGTGTGCTGGAAAAGGTAAAAAAAAAACCATGATCATTAAAGGGAAAGGTATTCTTTTATTACAGTCTGTCAAAAGTGTACATGAAGGAAGACACACACAAAAATATTATATCTGAAACCCTTGCATGCTAAAGATATCTCCAACATATTGCGAACCAATATGTTACAGATGTCTCTAGAACCTAAAGGGCCTAACATATTACTTTATCAGAGCAAAAACAGATGGAGTTTTTTCCAGAAAAAAATGTATTTTCGAACATTGCTTCTCCTTAGCAATTGTGGTGTTACCAGTGAAAGCAAGCATAAATGTACAACAATAAATAAATAAAACACAAATGAAGAGAAGAAGAAGAAAGTACCTTATTAGGGGGGACAGACTTCCATGAATAAATAGTAAATAATGCAATAGTCCATAGGTGAGCCTCCAGCAATTGAGGCCAATAATTCTCTTGATTCTCAACCAGCTGGCTGCAGATGTTGGAAGTTGTAGTCCCCAACACTTATGATATCTTTCGAACCAAGGTACAAGGGCAAAATTCAAGAGTCATTAGGATTTTCTGAACATAGGAATGTGGGGTTACTAAATTATTCTTCTGCTTTAATGCCCCAATGAAACCTATGTTTTGTAACCTCCATCAGGTGAGAAAATCTCTATAATGTAAGACAAATTTAAAATCCCATTCACTATAACTCCTAGCTCACTCTCCGATAAGCAGTTTTTATATTTTTAATCTGTTTTTAGGAATATACACATTTGAAAGTATTCATTATGTTCATTGGGGGAGCTATTCAATAGGAATTCAGGGACCCTAGCTCTCTATAGATATAATAAGCAGTAGCAACACGAGGGATGGGAAAAAAAGTGCATAAAAACAAAACAGCACTTCTCACCATCCAAGGGAATTGCTAAGTGCCAGAAGAGTTTCCCTTGTGTATTCTCATTGTGTTAACTCTCCTGGATAAAATGGGGTGTCAGTTTTCTGCATGTTGTCAGTAGGTATGAGCGAAAAGTAAAAAAAAAAATTTCCAGTGGGAAATTTTCACTGAAAACTAGCAATTCCCAGCAAAATCCCACATATAGAAAATACATAACATTTCTGCTTTTTCGTCACTGCTAATACATTTCGCACAAATACTTTGCTATTTTCTGCCTATTTCAAAGAATTACCACAGCCATGCAGATTCAGTGTGTGTAGTTCTATGGTTACAAGTGCAGTTGAACAAGGCTGGGACTCCTGGGAGATCAGCATGTATGGTTCTCTGTCTACCAGTGCAGTGGACAAGGCTGGGTAGGCACTATGTGTGGTTTTAACCTACCATTGGACAAGGCTGCGATGAGGGGCAGTGACAGACTCTCCTTCTGTTTCCAGACTACAGCTCCCAGTGGCCAGTGGGGAATAATGGAAGTTGTAGTCTAGCAGTAACTGGAGGGCTGGGAGTCAATAAGTGTTTCTATATCTATGGCTGGGGGGTCATTAGCTATAGCAGGGCAAAACAGGGGTTCTCCACAGTTGGTTCTTTAGCTACCAGTGCAGTGGGGGTTCAATGTAAAAAAAGCAGCAAATCATCATTTTTTGTTTGAAATTTACAGCTTGGTGGGAAGTGCCATTTTTTGCCTGTTTATCTTATAATGTGAAAAATTCTGCCATTCTTAGTTGTCAGTCTTAGCTTGTTAGAGAAATAAAGTTGTTGAAATTTTGACTGTAGCTAGTGCAAGCAGACGGAGGGAGGGAGATGGTGTTCCTTGACTTATAGAGTATAGGTTGTAGCCTGTTGGGGAAAACATAGGATAGGGAATATTATTCCTTGGGGGCAGAGACTGTGCAGTTAACAACTGCAATGTTTACAGTGTGTGAAATGGCTGTGAAGAGGGGAAAAGGGGAATCAAACCTTTGGCATGCCTGTTCTATTTAAACACATCCAACAGAATCACTCACTATCACATAAAAACAACTTTTGTGATGTTGAAAGAACTTTCAAAATCATATATATTTTATTTGCTATTTTTGTTTTAGGAAAGAGTTTATGAGTTATTTAGATGTTTAGATTGGGCTAATTAAGCCATGCTGTCCCAGCACTTCCTGTCTTCGTCCTACATCACCACCCCAACTCCCTAACACTGCTCAGCAATGCATTACACATCTGCTGTACACTAGAAGGGTTAAATGTCAGTGAGTGGGTTAAGACCGGAAGTGCCGGCATGGCATGCATTGATTAACATAATATGTAAATCCACGTTATTTAAAAATGAACATAGATGCTTTTGAAAGCTCTTTAGGTTTGAAATGATCTTGTCCTTTAAACCATCCCACAAAAAATCAGTTCTGTCACTATGCCCCATGTCCTCCTCCAACAATGATGATGATGTGCCCCAAAATCCAACAGTACAATGCCTACCCCCCACCCACCAGCCCAGAGCTATGATGACATCATCATCTGCCTAGTTTTGTGCTAGGGTCCAGGTTAAGGCTAGACATTGTCATTACCTGTGCTGCAACTATACAGTGTTGGGAGAATGTGGCAATATGCCTCTTCACATTGTGTAGTGCAATGACTACACATGACAATGTAGTGGAAACTAATAGGATGCAGGATATACAGGAACCTCTGCCTCTGTAGAATATGCATGGTTTGTTGCAGGAAGGGTCAATTATTTGCATTAATTAATTGGTAAGGAGTCTTGACCCATGGGAAGTCAGTTACCTACCACCATCAGTCATTTGTTGTCAGTTGCCAGTCTACCAGAAAACCACTAGGAACAGCGATTATTTCAAGGCTTACCTTTCAATAGGTCTGCTCTAATCACTAACATTTTTTAAAGGCTTACCTTGCTGTAGGTCTCAGCCTTTAAAAAAATTCAGCAGGCTATGACTATGGCAGGGTAAGCCTGATCCTGAGACATTTGATGGTTAGGTGACCCAGAAGCAAATTAGCAAACACATTAATGTCTCTGGTGGTACTCATTCCCATTTCCTTCATACTATTCATATATTGGAACTCAGAAAACTCTCATTTTTCTGTCATCATCACTACCACCCTCATCATCATCAGCAGCAGTTCCACCAAACTCTTCCTCCTATCTTGGTGGTTACATGGGGGGGGGGGGGGTCTGGTGAAACACTCACAGACAGCTGCACCTCTCTGCTATGTCTGGACACAGCCACCTGGGGATAATCAAAAGTTCTGCTTTTTAGCAACATATCCCAGGTCCCTGAGGTAAGGTCAGCAGATCATCCCTTTAAAACTGAAAACACGAAAAATGCCTGTTGCTTAGAGTCATGGGGACTACTGCATTCCAGTAATAACCACTGCAGACTGTCAGCGGACATTTTGATTTGTGTCCAGTTTTAAAGCAATGATATGGCATCCATACCCGAGGAGGATACTGGTGCTGAGCTTCCACTAATATTGAACTGGGAATTATTGTGGCAATAGAAAGGCAGCAAATGTCTGGAGCTCATGAGGGAACTCTAGTTGTGGTAGAAAAAAAGGTGGAAATTTAAATTCTGTGGGAATTTCAGTAGAAATGTTAAAAAAATATATTTTCATAAAGTAGATTGTCTGCCACTTTATACTGGCATAAATCTGAAGGCAAACGAAGATGGCTAACATAGCTTGTAGGCCAGTGGCCCAGAAAGGATGCCATGGATTTTACAAATGGCACTCACCATGTCTTTTTAGTTCGTGGGAACAGTTAACCCTTTGTGTGCCAGAGGGGTATGCAAAGCATTACAAAGCTTGAAATGTGTCACTTCTGCTTTCTGTGGCACACTGGAGTAGGACTTCCCACCTCCCTCCCAGCTGCCCCAGGGAGCGGGTTCATGCTTCCATTCGTAGTTGTATTTAGCTCAGTAGCGTGGTAAATGGAGCTTGCTTTAACGATAGCCCACATAAATACAACTACTAAAGGAAGAGTGAACACGCTCCCTGGGGTGGCTGGGAGGACGGAAGTCCTGCTCCATTGTGCTGCAGAACACAGAAGTGGCACATTTTAAGTGTCCGTATTTTAATGGGATAGTAATACTTCTTTTTATCTTTATTTTATTTTGTAGGTATTGAAAAACATGAAGAACGATATAGTTCTTATCTCTCAAACCTTTACGGTTTGAGAGATAATCACAAGCAAAGTTTCTCCTCACTGACCGTAACTGTCAAGTCTGCCAGATAGCTGTCAGTTTTGGAATCCGGTCTGCAGACCAGCTGGGTGGCTCTTCAGCAAAGCAGAGATCGCAAGAAATAAAAATAACTAGTTTGGAATGGTCTACAAAGTGTTCTTGCAAACCAGGCAAACTTTGTATACCATTTCAATGAAGTTGTTCTTCTTATATCTCGCAATCTGTTGTAGAGCCGCGGACAGTCTGCGAACCAGATTCCAAATCTGACAGCTAGAGCTGTGACATCAGTGAGAATGAAACTTTGTACTAATGTACTAATTGTGCCAGTTTTATGCCAGGTATAACCCGTTCTTAATGGAATTTTGAGGGGGTTATTTTGCCTTCTTTTGGATCAACGATGGTAAACGGGAATAGGAAAAGGGTTGAACTAGATGGACTCAAGTCTTTTTTCAACCTAAATTACTATGTTACTATGTTACTATGAATTATATAGTGAATTATATTCATTTACAAATTTTCAGCAGTTTTTCTCAGAATATTCTCAGATAGACATATTTATAAATGTAATGTTACTCCTTTATAAATAAGACCAATTGCTGAGGCGTTTAGCATGCATTAAGAAGGCTTTTTAGACAGATGGATAGCAAAGAACAAACTATTCTTAAACACTGACAAAATAGGTGCTGTGTTTCGGAAGAAATCCTGCTTAAATCCCCTGGTAAGAAGACGTGTTGTACAACAGATACTGACAGCCATAGACTATGGGGACATTGTATATGCTCCCACGTCACAAATCCATCTTGCTACAATTGACACTCTGTATAATTCATTATGCTGCTTTATCCTCCAATGTAATTACACAACCCATCATTGTGATTTGTATGAAGAATTAAATTGGCTAACACTTGAATCTAGACGTGCCTTTCACCTCTCTTGCATGGTTTATAACCACTTCAATAGAAAACTAACAGACTACCTGAGCAGTATACTTGCTCCAGCTCTCCATACTAACTATAACCTCCGCTCCACTGCCAACAACTCACTGAGTCGATCTGCCTTTTCCTTCAGAGCTCCAAAAGTCTGGAATAACCTGGATATTCCCCCAGTATAAAATCTTTAAACATAACGGTTTCTTTATATATAAAAACAATATACAACTGTATATAAAATTTTTAGTGTGTGTATATATATATATATATATTTTGTCTCTGTATTTGTGCAAATATGCAACTCTTTGCTGTAAACCCTCCAGGACACACTTGAAAAATGAGAGAAATCTCAATGTATTCTTCCTGGTAAAACATTTTCTAAATAAATAAATAAATAAATAAATATCTCCCCCTTCCCCACACAAAGTACTTAAAGGTATAATAATCCAATTAATCTTCATAGCATTTGGGCCACAGAGAGTGTCAGAGTTGTAGTTCAAGAGTAATTGAATGATAAAGTATCCTTCTCCCACCCCTTTTACTGATGTAACACTGCTCACCTGAGAACAGAAAGGTGGTGTCTAGATGGCTTACAGAGAGGGACAATCTTCAATTAACATAAGGGAAAAACCTGAAAAACCTGTCAATGGGGGCAGGGTTTTCATTGTTCTCACAGTAAGAAGATTGTTCCTTGCTGTGAGCTGTCTGGTCTTAAGACCAGATTCCATATCTTAGGGGAAGTGGCTTACACTAGGTAAAAGGGGCGAGAGTGGGAAACTTTATCATTCAATTACTCTTGAATTACAACTCTGACTGTATTGAAATAACACTCTCCATGGCCCAAATACTATGAATATTAACTGGAGATGCTTTTATTTTGAAACATTACTATCCCTTTAAGACAAGTTGCTGGTTTTATATTCACAACCCTTTCTTTGTTTTGTAGAAAGGGCATGTAAAGTGTTGACTGACGAAGGTATAACATTTTTTATAATTAACAGCTATGTAATGAAATTACTGTATGTAAATCAATTTCCAGTTCTATATGCTTTGCTTGGCTGGGTACAGCACACTTTATCACTGACTCATCGGTGAAGCCCTGGAATGATTTTTCAGGACAAGCTAGGCCAGATTTAATAAGAAAAAGAAAGTGAATAAGCACTCACTAAGACTCCAATTCATTTAAAAATCAACACATTAGATATTTTTCTAGCATCTAAAAGTTTACTCCCAATGAAACAAATGTTGGTTGCCAATATTTCCTTATTTTGCAAAACAATTATATATGTCAATAAATAACTGAGTGTATATATAACATACCTCCAATAGTTGGATTAAATTACTAGAGAGAGAGTTATTAAAACAGGGGATCCCATTACACAGATCACCATCTTTCAGTAGGCCATTAAGTGGTTACTGGTAGTCCACGGGAAGATTCATGCTGAGACCTCCACACAAAGTGGTTCTGGACAACCTAGAGACATGTAGCAGAAGATGACCCTCAATAAGGCAGGAAATGCAGTGTGAATGGGTTCCCCAGGCATATTGAAGTCAACAGTGGATGAGTACTGGAATGGTGAAAGGGACAATAAGGGAGCCAACTCACCACTGAGGGTATTTAATGGACTTCACAGGGTGCATCTGTGACATTTTCTTAGTAAGGGTACACCTGCACCATTATTGTGTTGTATTGTATTATTGTATTGTATTTCTGGATGCCACCCCAGAAGTGGAAAATAATGTAAGAGGCCATTCAGATTACTTGACATTGATTTTGTGCTAGTGCATTTAAGAATTCTACTCAGATGAATAATGTAAGAGACCACTCTATGTGCCACTTATATTTCTTGAATGGGCTACCATATGGTCATGATTAGACTAGAAGTCTGATTTTATTATTTTAGATTTATTTTAATACAGCTCTTTTGCTTTGCTAGGTGGGAACATATGAACGCTAAGACTACTAATGTTTTTAATACTACTTATCTCTGGTGTTTTAAACAAATGTACAATTCTTTAGTTTGGCTTTTTACTACACTTAGAGGACTTCAGTGCTCTGTTCTATTTTTCTTTTGCATGTCATGCTGAGTAGTGCTTGCCAAATCCTTCCAACATTAAAAGGAGTTAATATGGTCACAGGATTGTCATTTAAAAGTTGCACCACAGGGAACAGCTAAAGATTTTGCCTGGATTAAAATGGGATTTTTAAAGTGGAACTGTTGCTTTGTAACAATAAGCTAATTTTGAAAGAACTTTCAAAAGCACCTGCATTCATTTCTGTTCGTCATTTTTTAATTAAAATAATTGTTTGAGATATTTAGCTTTATTTATTAATCAGTTATTATAAATCTGGCAGAGAGTGGCAGGCGCTGACACACTGCTCCTCGTCACAACTGCCACTTCCTACCAGGAAATAGAAACTCATCTGCATAAACTGACGAATACACAAAGTAAAAATATCTTGTACATTCTTGATTAAAACAATACATGGCTAACAAAACTACAGGCGATTTTGAAAGCTTTTTTCAAAATCACCTATTTGTTAGTGAAACTTTTACTTTAACCTTTTAAATGCTAGAAGGGTTTCCACTCTCCAATGATTTTCTGCTCATTGCAATGAACATCTCTTATTGATGGAGTTAAAAGTTACATTTAAATCAGTGGAATATTTAGAAAGTTTTGTTATCTATGATACAGCTGGTTTGCCCCAGAATTGTACATGTTGTTTTGGTAAATTCTTAGGTTATATGGACAGGAAATATGTGAGATTTTTAGCTTGCTGAAGCCTATCTCTGGATGGAAGGAGCCACTCAGAGGTTAGCAGGAAGCTATATGTTCTGAAGTAGACAGGTAGGAAACCCAGAATGCAGGGTAACTATCAGGTAGAAATAGTAGGCCCAAAGATCAGAGGATAACTGAGAAAATGCAAGTCCAGGAAAAGAAGCCAGAGGTCAAGGTAGGCTGAGATAGTGCAAGTCCAGTATAACAAGCCAGAGGTCAGGGTAGGCTGAGATAGTGCAAGTCCAGGATAACAAGCCAGAGGTCAGGGCAAGCTGAGGTAATGCAAGTTCAGTATAACAAGCCAGAGTTCAGGGCAGGCTGAGATAGTGCAAGTCCAGGATAACAAGCCTGAGGTCAGGGCAGGCTGAGATAGTGCAAGTCCAGTATAACAAGCCAGAGGTCAGGGTAGGCTGAGATAGTGCAAGTCCAGGGTAACAAGCCAGAGGTCAGGGCAGCATGAGATAATGCAAGTCCAGTATAAAAAGCGAGAGGTCAGGGCAGGCTGAGCTAGTGCAAGTCCAGGATAACAAGCCAGAGGTCAGTACCTGAAGGTCAGACCAAGGTTAAAGAAGTGGGCCTGGAATAAGTATGCCGAGATCCAGTGAAGAGATCAAAGTGAGGGTCACTGGTGGATGCAGGCTGAACTGCAGGATACAGGCTGGACTGGGGGACACAGGCTGGACTGAAGGATGCAGGCTGGACTGGAAGACACAGGCTGGACTGGAGGATACAGGCTGGACTGGAGGATACAGGCTGGACTGGAGGAGGCAGAGATCCAGAAAGGTGGCCAGAGAGATGGCCACTGGTAAATGCAGGCTGGACTGAAGGGCTCTGATGCCAGGACCACAATGCGGCTAGTGAACCCCCCCGGTACTAGAGCTACTACTGAGCACAGAGTCCCGGTTCCAGCCGGCTTAAGTGGAAGCCGGGCGACCAGTTGCTGATGTTGTTGCATCGACCGACGTCACTGCAATCAATTGTGCATGTGCCTAGCCATCCTGAAGCCAGTCAAGCTACTGGCAAGGACGGCGAGGACCGTAACAGTTCCCCCACTTTATGACCAACCTCCGGATGGTCGAGTCAGCAGGACGAACTGGGTGAGCACAATGGAAGGCACGAATACAGGAAGATGTGTGGAAGTTGTCAGCAGGTTCCCAGGAACAGTCTTCTGAGCCGTACCCCTTCCAATGCACCAGGTATTCCAGACGGCCATGTCTGAAATGAGAGTCCAGAATTTCTTCAACCTCGAACTCATCTGTGTCTGTGACAGGAGGAGGTCTAGGAGGTTCTTGGTCAGGAAACGGACTGGGAATCCACTTCTTTAATTGAGAGATGTGGAAAGTTGGATGAATCCGGTATGAAGCAGGTATTGACAGATGATATGCTATGGGATTAATGACTTGAGAAATAGAAAAAGGTCCCAAGAAGCGAGGACCTAATTTCTTGGTGGGACAAGAAAGACGGATATGCGAAGAAGACAACCATACTTTATCCCCTATTTGCAGTTCAGGACCTCTTTGTGTTTATCAGCGTGTCGTTTATATTCTTGTTGTGCGGATCTTAGAATGTGACCCAATACACGATGAGACTGTTGTAACTGTTGTATTCGTTGATTAGCCTCTGGGACCTCTGAAGTAGGCAGGTAGGAAACCCAGAATGCAGGGTAACTATCATGTAGAAATAGTAGGCCCAAAGATCAGAGGATAACTGAGATAATGCAAGTCCAGGAAAACAAGCCAGAGGTCAGGGTAGGCTGAGATAGTGCAAGTCCAGGATAACAAGCCAGAGGTCAGGGCAAGCTGAGATAATGCAAGTCCAGGCAGTATTAAGCAAACATGGGGCAGTTAGTGGTACCTCCTCCCCTCTCCAGTATCAGTACATTGAGCAGGATCACAATCTTTTACCATGCAACATCAAAATGTAGCTGTTTTAATTCAGGCTATATTCTGATATCCCTGTTGAGGTGATATTTTAAACTCACTTTTTTGTATTTTGCCCAGTAGATGGCGACATTTCAAAAGGATACCGGGCAGAGCAGTAGGACAGGAGCATCTCCAGTTATCATTTGGTAACCTGGCAGAATTATTTATCTCTGCAAGAGGAAAATGTGAGATTGTCCTGACACACACAAAGAACAACATATTCACTGGGGCAGGAAAGGACATTGAGGGATGCATATTAATTGGGACAGGAAAGGACACAAGGATGGGCACATTTATGGGGGTAGGACAGACACCCAGAGGGTCATATAAAGGAGTGATCCTTTAGCAAGGATGTGTATTTATCCTATGAGTGTCCATGGCATTTTGGGAGAAAAGCCTCCCTCCAATTTTTTTCATACTAAAGGGATAGTAATACTTCGTTTTATCTTTATTTTATTTTCTAGGCATTGAAAAAAACATGAAGAACGATAGAAGTCTTATCTCTCAAACCTTTATGGTTTGAGAGATATTCACAAGCAAATTTTCCCCTCCCGCCCCTTTTACCTAATGTAAGCCATCTCTTCTCAGATGTGGAATGCAGTCCATAGATCAGACAGATAACAGAAGGGGACAATCTTCTTCTTATGAGAACAATGAAAGCCCTGCCCCCCTTGACAAGTTTTTCAGGTTTTTCCCTTATCTTAATTGAAGATTGTCCCTCTCTGCAATCTACCTGGGCACCTCAATTCTGCTCTGACTGAACAGTGTTACATCAGTAAAAGGGGTGGGAGGGGATACTTTGTCATTGAATTACTCTTGAACTACAACTCTGACAGATTTGAAATAACACTCTCCAAGGTCCAAATACTATGATGATTAATTAGAACTGCTTTTATTATGAAACATTACTATCCCTTTAAGGATAGTAGGACATTGTTCTGCTATTCCTGATTTTCTGAACAGATATGGTGGGATTAGAGTTCTACCTCTAGAGATATCTCCAGGGCGATTCATCTAAAATGGTAAAAAAGATAGTTGAAGATAAATAATAAAAAAGTAGGCAATTTAAGTTTACATATAATGACTTGCAGGATATGCATAGTTAAAATAAGGGGTTACTAATGCTTTACTGCGAAATGTTTTTAAAAGTAGATGATTTCATATTCATTTGCTTAACTTAAGTTTTTGCAGATCAAATTGGACTAGCTGTGCAAAGGTAGAAGTGGAACATTTATGAGGTAAAAAATAAAAGTTTGCACCTGTCACCTTAAATTCAAAGCTGCCTAGGTATCATATTCCCTATAAGACCAGCAGATGCATAGTTTAGGAGATACTAATACTTTTATTTCTGAAAAGTGCAGCACCATATGCAAATGAAACCCTGTGCCACATTGATAGTGTAATTAGAATAAATTAGCATATGATGCCTCGCTGAGTGCCTGCTCTACAGAAATACTAATATCAGTAACTCCTAAACCATGTATCTGCTGGTCTTGTGGCTAACATGATGCATAAGCAGTATCGGGGGCACAGCTAGAACCTACTGGGTCCTGATGTGAAAATCTGAAGTTGGGTTGTCTCCCAGAAGGTTTGAATCATGCTCCAACACAGACCCAAGGCTAAATTCATCACAGGAGAATTTCAGAAGGTCTCTGTCATAGAGAGGCACAGAAAGAAATAATTTTGTTTGAAGAGCCAGTTTGCTGCTGCATCATAATTCATGAACTGCGTTTTGACATTTAACCTTTTTAGTGTCAGAGGGGTATTCAATTTTATCATGTGTTGGACACCTCACTGATGCACCAAATGTTAATGAAGAAAAGGGGTAGAGTCTCATCAGTGCAATTTTTATCTTACTAGCATGCAGCCAACAGGTGTGATGATATCAGGACCCACCAGCCAAGATGGGAGACTGGTTTGATTGTAAGTGGTCATTTTCAGAATTGATAGGCCACCTTGGATTCCAGACACTGTCACAGCTGCACTCTCTATACCCTATTAAGTTTTGCCCATAGGCAGCATTAATGAAGTTTTCAGATATGCCACTTTGAATTCAAGATAACAGGTCCAGTTTAAATGGGAATTTTAACTAGGGATGAGTGAAAATTTTCACCTCAAACAAAAGTGTGCAAAAAATGACCCTTCCTGCCTTTCAGAAAATTTCAGGTGAAAAGTGCCATTTTCCTCTTTTTTTTCTCCTAGCTCATTGCATTGAAATCAATGGGAACACTGAATTTACACACAACACATAGCAAATTTTATTTTATTTATTATTTATTTTATAATATAAAATGGGTCTGAGTGTACATGTGTTGGTAAAGTCTGGGGAAAGAATCAGTTGAACAGGGAATTTTTTTGGGGGATTTGTTGACTGGGATTGGGGGACAGTTAATATAAAATAAAAATTTGTACGTACCGAGACAGAGACAGAGACCCCCTGGTGTAAGTTGTGACTTGGGTGTCCTGATGCTTAATGGGATAGAGTATTTTGAGAGGATGATTTGTAGAACTTGATGTTAGAGGCCCAAGCCCTGAGGAAATATGGTTTGTAGGACTTGGACTTGTATGGCATAATTGTAGACCTTAGATTGTTTGACCCAAACCCTGAGGAAACATTGATTTATAGGACTTAGACTTGTTAGGCCCAAGCACTGAGGAAACATTGATTTGTAGGACTTAGACTTGTTAGAGTCACAAGCCCTGAGAAATCAGTGTTGATTTTCTGGACTCAGGGATTTTAGAGTCGGAAGCCCTGAGGAATCAGTGATGATTTTTTGGACTCAGACTTGTTAGAGTCAGAAGCCCCGAGGAATCAGTAATGTTTTTTTGCACTCAGGATTGTGAAGTCACAATCCCTCAGGAAACAGTGATTATTTTTTATGCTCAGAATTGTTACAGTCACAATACCTGAGGAAACAGTGATTTGTAGGTCTTAGGATGTTAGAAATAGTTTTTTTGTAGGCCTCACTTGTATATTTAAAGAACAAGCCCTAAGAAAAAAATATATGCCCTACTGGCCTAGTGCCAGCAGGTCATGTTATGGTGGCCAGTGGCCAATGTTTATCCTGTTCACATACCTCCTTCCAATAGCTTGCCACTCTGTGCATCCTATTCACATAGCACCTTCCAGTACATATCCACTTTGTTACCCTCTTTACCCCCTCCCAATAAATATCCACTATGTTATCCTTTTCACATACCACTTTACAATAAATATCCACTGTGTGTACCCTGTTCACATATCTCCTTCCAATAAATATCCACTATCTGTATCCTGTTCACATACCTTCTTATAAAAACACCGACTCTGGGTATCCTGTTCACATACCTTATTGCAAAATATATCCACTCTGTGCTCCTTTTCATGTACATCCCTCCAAAAGATATCCTCTCTGTGTATTCTGTTCACATTCCTCCTTCCAATAGATATTCACTTTGTGTATTCTGTTCAAACAGTTTCTTCCAAATCCAATAAATATCTACTCTGTGTATTCTGTTCACCTTCCTTCATTCACTTAGATAACCACACTGTGTATCCTCTTCATATACATCCTTACAATAAATATCACCTCTGTGTTTCCTGTTCATATACATCCATCCAGTAGATATCCACTATGTATCCTGTTCACATACCTCCTTTCACTAAAAATCCACTCTGTGTATCCTATTCACATGCCTACTTCCAAATCCAATAAATATCCACTCTGTATTCTGTTTACAAATCTTGCAATACATATCCCCTGTCTGTATCATGTTCACAAACCTATTTATAAGAGATATCCACTCTGTGCATCTTGTTCACATACCTCCTTCCAGTTGATATCCGTTCTGTGTATCCTGTTCACATACCACTTCCAATAGCTATCCACTCTTTGTGACCTGTTCACATACATCCTTCCAATAAATTTCCAGTCTGGGTATCTTTTTCACATACATTCTTCCAAATCCAATTCATATCCACTATATGCATCCTTTTCTCATACTTCCTTCTTATAGATATCCACTCTGTGTACTGTTCATACACTGTATTGCATTTGCATCAACAGCTGGAACATTTGAGAATCCTCAAGCCTTTTCTAAAATTCACCATCGTAAATGATAGGAACAGAACCATCTAGTAGTGACCAGTAGGAAAATCCTATAATATACAGTAAATTTTCTTCATATTCTTCATAAAATGTTTATTACTCCTTTAAAAGACACCTCCTAGATAAATAATTGACAAAAAAATAATGTTTTGGAGCACATGCTTGCATTTAGAAGCTCCATGTCATCTGGAAATAAATGTTTGGAACACATGCTTGCAATCAGAAGTTTCCATGTCATCTGGAACTGTTCTTGGTCTAACATCGGAATCCATAGGAAAATAAAAAGCTGATGACTTGAAAAGCTGAATACATATTTCTTGATCTCATACTGTTTTTATTGAAGTGTTAAGTTAGTCAGAACATTGTAAAGCGTTAAGCAAGTATAGTGTGGGAATAGAAAGAGGAAATGATAAAACATTCTGCAAGTTAAAAAAAGATTGCGATGATCAAAGAAAAAATAATAATGTGAAAATAGAATGTTAGCTCTGCTTATCAGTGCATTTGTTTATGCATTTGTTGCCTTGTCCGTGTCCAAGGAAGATAGGTAAAAGGTGGTACTGTGTTAGCCATGCATAAAGCTGGAAACTAATAGAGAAATATTGATTCTTTTATTGGCTAATTGAATAGCTTTAGAGTGTAAGGTCTCAGCAGCAGAAGCACCCCCACCAGTCCCTCCTTGCTACTGCTGCTGCTGTATAAGAGTCTCACTGTTTGGCATTGGCGATGATGACAAATGCGACAGAGGGTCCCTTACTGTCAAACTTGCAATGTCTTCTGGAAGTGAAGAAGGAACTGGAGAAGTCACAGCTTTGTCAATCCCCCCCCCCAAAGTATTGGAGTGTCAGTTCACGTGAAATGTCATATACAAAAATACCATGTTGTATACCCCCACAAATCTGAAGCACAGAATGTGTTTTTCACTCAACCACACATCAGTACACTCCAGTAAGGCATGTTACCTGCTTTCATCACAGGCTCTTGAAGCACTCATTGTTCCATGGCCACTGATCACATGTTAGCTGTGATGCATACAACATCACATGTGACACACTTAAGGGATCAAGAACCCAAGCAGTGATGGAATGTTTGAGATGTAGTTTGGGGAATTATTGTTACCCGATTCACTTGTGCTAATGTGTTTGCATGTGTCCCAGATGTCAGTTAGCATGCATATCGCCATCCTATCATCTGTAAAACATGGTTTTTGTCTCTGTTATAAATCTGAACCTGCATGAACCCGTATGTAGGTAACAATCTGTGTGTGCGTCAGTTGTTGTTGACCAACAGCTTACATGATACCCATCTCTGTCCCCCATGTTGATGAGTCTCAGGTAATATGAAGGTCAGCAACAGCTGAGGATTGTTTGTTTCACTGATGGAACACACATGAACCCCAACTGACTGTGGAGTACCAGAGTGGGGTCCATTATATTGCTTTGTGATACCCCTCTGGCAATTACAGTGTGCAACCACAATGAAAAACACAGACACCATCTTACCAAGAAGGGATGTTTTATTAGATCTGGATATCACTTCCTTCCCTTTTTGCCAGGAGGGGGGGCATGAGGGGCTGAGCGGTCAGATGATAATAGCGCAAATCTCTCTTAAATACTCTGTTTCTACCTCTCACCACTGTTGTGTGTGTATGTCTCTGTCTCTCTCTCTCTAATATCCTCCTCTTCTGGGGCCCTGTGCACTAGCTAATAGAAACGCAGCCAATGTTTAGTGGGTTTTTTGGGCTTTTTATTCTTTTGGTACTTTTGTGGCTTGTGATTGACTGGGGCTTGGATTTGCTTAACTTGTCCTTTTGTTCGTCAAACATAAGGCTATTTCCTCAGACATTGACGTTTACCGCGCATTTTGATGCAGAAGTTTAATGCCATTTCTGTTAGTAGGGCGACATGTTCGGCCTATGCCGGTTTAGTTTTATTGTGGTTCTACAATAGAAAACTGGTAAAACACATGTTTGCAAAATACATGGTGCTTGTTTTTACTGTGATGCTGGTTTTGGCCCGGCTAATAGTATTAAGCCCCTGGTGTCTTGCTATAAGCAGTATGGTAAAATTTTGAGAGGGACAGGCTAAATATTTTTTGCAATTCTATGTTGAATGATTAATTAATATCATGTTCACAGGGGCAGACATGCTTCTTTGTGACCAGATTCTAAGACCATAAACTCCTCTCACAGAAGTATTAGTATTCTTTCTAAGAAGACATCAGTGTGGAATTGGAGAAGAGTTCTGTAATAAAAAAATCATGACCATCTGCTCAGACATGATAAACAAAAGTACTTTAACTGCTGAAAGATGTTTAAGTCAAAAGATATTGCAGCTAAAACTTTAATTCTCTGTGTGCAGTACTTTCATGGTATGAATTATTTGATGTTGCTATAGTAGACTATGGACAACTGCTGTTGGTTACAATAAGTCTTCCATAGACAGCAGCAGCAACAGTGCCACTGTAGTTCTTGTAGGCCATGGAAGTATAGTACCCATAATTCAAGTTTGAACTGCAATAACTTTTAAATAAAATATTTCAGCAGTGAAAGTACCTTGTTTTACTCAGCAGGATAAACCCTAAATATATATTTATTTCTGCAATAAGGGATGCCATTCATTGAACATTTTTGAGTGCCAGAGGGGTATCAGGAGATTGGCTGAGCAGATTTAGAGTGCAAGCATTGGAGGCCACTTAGGTCACTTCGTCAGACACGTTATAGCTATAACATTCCTGACAAAAAGACCTAAGATGTCTTGAAGGCTTGCACTCTAATGCTACTCATTAGTAGACTCTACCAGTCTCCTACCTTTTCACAACTCACACAGTACCACATTTTACCTATATCCCTTTAAAGACAACTTTACATTAGTCATTGAGACAAAAAATATATATGTTGTACTAAGTCTGTTTGTAATATATATAGGCAGAAATTTGGTAGTGCCACAATGTACTACTTTATGGTAAGTAATGTCTGTAGATGGTCAATATACCATCCACTGTGCTATGAAATGAGAGATCAGTTTGGCCTCAAACAGAGCTAATTAGTATACTGTGCATAACGTACCACGCTCTGCCATAGAAAATATAATGGGGCAATTTATCCACAAATGTTTATTTTAGAGAATAATGGCCACTACAACACATAAATAGATTTTTATTCTCTGTAAAAAGAAAAATTGCCTTAGATTCACATTGATTTTGGATTTAACAAACTTTTTTTGCCTTTGAATAAGCCTGTAAATCAGATGTAGGCAATCTCTGGCTTTCCTGCTGGGATTTGTGTTCCTCAACTGCTGGATAACTTAAGGTTCCCTATCCATGGTTTAAACCCCCCAAAAAAAAACAGCAGTTATACTTTAATGTTCCTGAGAGTGGGCTCCCCTGCATCCATTTCTAGACAGCTTTTCATCAGAAACTGTGAAGAAAGGGATAGTGAAACAATGAAAAAAGATAAGATACCTCAGTGCTGCAGGAATAGTGTTACATTGCTATCACGGTACCCGTGCTATGCTGGCGACATTCTGTCAGTCTCTGTTTACTGCTGACACTTATTGGCTGAAGTGACTTTGTCCCGCCCAGTATTTGTCCTTAAATACTGGGCCTTGTCACTTCTCTGGTGCCCTTTCATGGTGTTTCCGTTACCAGTGCTTGTTCCAGTTCTCGTGTGATTCCTGTGTAGCGACCTGGACTGCCTGAGTACTCTGCTGTATCCGTTCCTGCCTGTGTACTGACCCGGACTGCCTGACTACTCTGCTGTATCCGTTCCTGCTCTGTGTACCGACCCGGCCTGGCTGACGTTCCTGCTCTGTGTACCGACTCAGATTGGCTGACGTTCCTGCTCTGTGTACCGACCCGGCCCAGCTGACATTCCTGCTCTGTGTACCAACTCAGATTGGCTGACGTTACTGCTCTGTGTACCGACCCAGCCTGGCTGATGTTCCTGCTCTGTGTACCGACTCGGATTTGCTGATGTTCCTGCCTGTGTACCGGCCCGGTAGGGCTATATCTACCGTGTATCTCTACTGCCTGCGGTCCCATTCTGGTCCTCGGTTTGGGGTTCTCCTCCGGGCTTTTGTCTCCGGACAGTACCATTGTGCCTTAGTGCCACTCCTGCAGTCTAGTCTTGGTTCAGTCTGTGTCGTGAGGGCTACATTCCGGTGGCTATTTCCCATCTGTGCACCACGGTATGCTTGACCCTCCTTCCTGCCTGTAGCTGAGCTTAGTCTTACATTGGGCACCTCATACGATCAGGCAGTCGACATTGATCTTAGCGTACGTTAACCCCTTCGGGGAAGGTGCCATTATTTCACCGGCTATTCTACTGTGCAGTCTCCGTTGGGTGCCCTCCCGGGCATATTGTCTCAGTCCTCCATTACTGGTAAGGCAGTCCTTAAGCTGATCCTGGGCCTCCGTTGTCTACTGAGCGTTTCTCGCTATTTAAGCACTCTCTGCAGAGTGAGAGTCTTAAGGGCCTTGCACTATTAGGGCCTGTTAGCATTCCTGGCCTAATAGTAACCCATTCATTGCTGCCTCAGTTGAGTTTCACACGAACTTTGCCTGACCTGTGTCAGTATATTGTAACTTCTGTATTGTACATATACTGGACCAGTGTGGGTATATATATTGCTGTAACCTGTCCTGTGTCAGTACTATATTGTGTATACGTATACTACTGGACCCGTGGGGGTTATCATTTCTGTGTCTGTTCAATAAAACTGTCTGAGTGTCAATAAAAACCGTAACAATTGCATCATTGTCCTGATTTACATTGCGTCCATCAAGTTAAATCCTTTTCCTATTCTTGTTTAACACTAGATCCAAAAGAAGGCAACATCCCCCTTATTTCAGCAATTTCCAATTCTACTTTGAATGGAGGAAAATTCCTGCTTGACTCCAAATGTCAATCAGATTTTTCCTTGGATCAACAACAACTAAATAAATATTAATCCCAATACTAACATGCATAACCCTCTATGTTCTGTTCTTTTAAAAAAAATATCCAGGCCCATTTTAAATGCATCTAATGCATTGTATAGCACCACCTCTTCAGGCAGTGAATTCCATACCTTTATTGCCGTTACCATATAGAATCCCTTCCTCTGTTGTAGACAAAATCTCCTTTCCTCAAGTCTTAGTGGGTGACCCCTTGTCCTTTGTACCACTGTATTAATGAACAGGCCTTTGTATGGGCCCTGAGCATATTTATATAATGTTATCATATCCCCTCTACGACACCATTTCTCTAGTGTGTACACATTTAACTTTTCTAGCCTTTCTTCATAACTAAAATGTTTCATTTCCCTTATTAGTTTTTTAGCCCTCCTCTGCACTTGCTCCAGTTCCATAATGTCCTTTTTTAGAATATCTGCATATTCAAGGTAGGGTCTTACCATGGACCTGTAAAGAGGCAGAATAATATCTTCCTCCCATGAGTCAATACCCCTTTTTATACATGCCAATATCTTATTGGCTTTTGCAGCCACCAGCTGGCACTGTGCACTACTGCTAAGTCTATTGTCTACCTTTACTTCCAAATCCTTTTCATTTGTAGATTTCACCAAAGAAACAAAATTTAAATTATATGTTACATTTTTATTATTATACCCAAAACGCATAACTTGACACTTGTCTATATTGAATCTCATTTGCCATTTGCCTGCCCAGTTACCTAATTTGTCCAAATTCTCTTGTAATGAAGACACATCCAGTTCAGACTGTATTATCCTACTTAATTTTGTGTCATCGGCAAACACTGATGTGGCTTCCTATACCCACTGGGAGATCATTAATAAACAAATTAAAAAGAAGGGGTCCCTGAGGTACTCCACTTATAACATTTGTCCAATTTGAGAACTTCCCATTGACCAGCACTCTTTGTATTCCGTCTTTCAGTCAATTTCCAATCCACGCACAACCATTTGCCCCTAAACCTATTTCAATCAATTTGTACAGTAACCTTTTGTGTGGAACCGTATCAAATGCTTTAGCAAAGTCTAAACAGATCACATCAACCACAGCACCCAAATCTATGTTTTTACTCACTTTTTCATAAAATACAATTAAGTTAGTCTGACAAGACCTGTCTTTCACAAAACCATGATGGCTCCTGCTAATGATATTGCTGTTCAAGGTGAATTCATTAATATATTCCCTTAGCAACCCTTCAAACAGTTTCTCCACCACAGATGTCAAGCTTACAGGCCTGTAATTGCCTGGCTGGGACTTTGATCCCTTTATAAATATGGGCACCACACCTGCTTTACTCCAATCCGTGGGCACCATACCTGAAATAAAAGAATCCCTGAAAATAACAAAAATAACAGTCTAGCCCGGGACTGGCTTAGCTCTTTAAGTACCCGTGAGTGTATTCTATCTGGACACTGGGTTTTATCTACATTAACACCATTTAATTGTTTAAACACTTTTTCTTGTGTCAATCAATCACATGCTTGCTGTGACTGCTCTGTAAGAGTAACTTGCAGGTTCTTGTCCATTGGTTCTTCCTTGGTAAAACAGAAGAAAAAAAATTATTTCAAATATCTGCTTTCTCTCTGTCCCCACTGACCATCTCACCCATTTCAGGTAACAAAGACCCAACATTATCAGACTAATTTTTTGCCATTAATGTATTTAAATAATTTTTTGGCATTTCTCTTGCTCTCCTTCGCAATTATTTATTCACTAGTATGAAAGCCCATGTACACGGTCTAAAGAGCCACCAAGCGGCCTCGGTTGCTGCCCTGGAGCTGGGAGCAGAGACAGGCAGTGAGCTGTTCGGAGAACCCTGCTCCAGATCAGCGCATTTGGCCAGTCTATACTGTGCATGACTGCATCATTCCAGCAGTCTCTACTGCACATGTGCTGTTCCGCACACAGGGAGCTTTGCAGCCTAGCAATTTATATTATACAGATTCTCCAATTTATCTCATTTAATTGCCTTTTAACAGGCTTTGCTGGCATCTATGTATTTTGCAAATGCCTCTTCTGTTCCCTCAGCTTTATAATGTTTTAATGATTTTTCTGCTGCTGCTTTCTGCTTTGACGATCAACTGCTCAGAAATCTCTCTGTAATTATAGACCCAGGGAGCTTACGGTCAGGAACATGAAAGTGTAAAAAAAAAATCACTTGCAGAATATGTAAGGTAAGAATATGTTTAGTATTTTTCTGAGAACAATACCATACTTATCACATTGAAGTCTGTCTAAGTATTTACATTTTGTATTTCTAACTGTTTGCTAAATCTTTAGCCATTTTGTATAACCGGGTAAACCATTTTTATATTTAGTTTTTTTTTTCACAAACATGAAATGATGCTTCATAAAATAAATGTGCACTTCTGCCTTCTCGTTCTCTTTGAACCCCCTGTGGGAGAATGTCAGATCCCCATGCATAAAATAAGAATGTTTTCCCCACAGGAGATGTTAAGACAGCTTATATCAGAGAGTTAGCTATTCTCTCTTTTTCTACCCTCATAGGATAGATAAAATGCTGTCCCTATATTATCTGTGTCTTTGCACTGGCAACGTGATTACTAATCAATCCTCAATTTATAATAACATTGTAAATACACTTTCCCGATGTCTTTAGATATTCTGATAATATCAGCATTCATATTAAACTAGCAACAGGGGGCAGATAACACAATGGTTACTATTCCAATGGAAGAGTGAGCATTGAATTATATTGCATGATAAATTTGACAAATATTAACTGTCTAGACTATCAGACCAGAGAGACAGAAAATCACACTCTGATGTGTAACAAAATGCAGAGGAAGTCATAGTGTTCTTTCCGTTCAAGTGCACTTATTTAGGAAAGACTAAACCGTGAGGCTGTTACACTGTTCCATATGCAAAAGGCAAAAGAAGAGCAATTCTGTGCCGTAGGGGGAAAAATAGAAAATTCATTGATTTAAATAGACCTTTTAAACCTTTGAATGTTAGAGAGAGATCTGAAACACATTTCAAAGCAATAGGGTTAGAGACCTTTTTAGCATTCAAGATGTTCAACATCTGATTTAAATCAATGGGAGTTTTGGGGATTTATATATATTTCTCCCCTTTGATGCAACTGGTTTGCTCCAGAAGTGCTTCAATTGCTCTGGGTGCATTAAACCCAATATTGATTATGCTGAAAGCAAAAGAATAGAAAATATAGAGCAAACCATATTGTTAGCTATTTGAATACTAACTCTGCTCTGAGTGAGCAACACAGAGAATTAGTAAACAGCATCCTATAACATAAAGTGGTAGAATGCGTTGCTCACTGCGAGCAGTAACCGCACATGCGCAGTAGGGAGTCTCTACTGTGCATGTGTGGTTTAGCACACAGGGAGCTTCGCTGTGAGCTGTCTGGGGATCCCTGCTAAGGATCAGCGCATTCGGTGAGTCTCTACTGCGCATGACTGTGCAGTAGAGACTCGCCGAGACACTGCCCCGCTCCGGACAGCTCACGTCCTGTCTCTGCTCCCGGCACCGGGGCAGCAGCCGGAGCAGCTGGGTGCACTTAAGCCTGTGTATACGGGCTTTCATACTAGTAAGATAATATAACTGAAGGAGTCAACGGATATTGCATACACCAAAGCAGAAGACGCCAAAGGACAAACTGTAGGGAGTAGTCAGGGGCCAAACAAAGGTCAGGGCAGGTAGCAAAGCAGCACAAAGGTAGACACGCCAAAAATGTCAGGGACCGGCAGATAAGGGGTGAGGTCAGGGACAGGCAGAGTACGGTCAAAAACGAGAGAGAGAGGTCGATGTCCAAAATACCAAGGGAGACGTCAATAATAATACACTAGCAAGGAGTTTGCAAGGATATTACCTGAAATAGAGCAGCAGAATGGAGCCGGCGCAGTCTTATATTGGGGAGGAGCATCTGACATAGGGCCGCAATGTGTGTTGAGACAATAAACCTGTAAAAAGAAATGGGGCATGTGCGGTAGCCACAGACGGATGCCGATGACCAAGACAGAGGTAAAGGGAATACCAGTTCGCAACACATTTATATCCTTGAGTGTGTGTGTGTGTGTGTGTGTGTGTGTGGGGGGGGGTTAACAAATCAAAGGGAATTTGGGTGTTTTTAATTTGTCCCCTATGGTGAAATTAGTTTGTCCCATAATTGCCCCACTTGACCTTAGTATATCATACTCTAATTGGAAAATATGTGAAACAAAGGTGCAGCATCTAACCTGTGTCTATGTATAGTTTTGCCAAACCAGCACTTTTGAATAGATACCTTAATACATTTAGTTTACAGGCAAATCTTGAGCCATTGCTTTCACTGCATACCTCCCAACATTTCAACTGGCCAAAGATGGCCAACATAGTAACATAGTAACATAGTAATTTAGGTTGAAAAAAGACTTGCGTCCATCTAGTTCAACCCTTTTCCTATTCCTGTTTACCATCGTTGATCCAAAAGAAGGCAAAAAACCCCCTCAAAATAGCAATTTCAAATTCTGCCTTGAATGGAGAAAAAAAATTCCTTCTTGATTCCAAATGGCAATCAGATTTTTCCCTGGATCAACAAGCCATAACTAAATATTAATCCCAATAATAACGTACATAGCCCTCTATGTTATGCTCTTCTAAATAAGTATCCAGGCCCCTTTTAAATGTGGTGTTCCTGTGGGTGTGGCTGGTGGGCGGGGTATTACAGAGAATCATTAGGTTATTTAATGACCTATCGACACCTCTTGGCACAACTGAATAGATGATTAGCATGCTCCTTTCCACCTTTGACACTCCTGGACCAGGAATCCCAGATGCTTGCTAAAGTCTTCAGCTTGTATGCCACACACCTGTTGTGGAGCTGCAGATCAACTCTGGTGAAAGTCTCATTCTCTAGCCAAATTTCACCATCATAAATTTATCTCATCTTGTTTTATCATAGCTCTCACCCAGGCAACAGCACTAGTTTTCTAACCTAATTACTACTCGAAAAGCTAACCCATGTTGCTTCTTTCAAAACTTTGATTCTGTCCTCAAAGCTTCTGCCTTAAAGGGATTGTAATAGCTCATTATAACCTCAGCTATGATCGTTCCTTATGGTGTACAATATTCCTGTCCAAAGTTGGAAGTGCTGACATCGCTCTAGTTTCTATGATATTATATTATAATGTGTCCCTCCTCATGCCCCTTTTCCTTATGTCAGTCTTCCGGTCTTCAGAGCTGAAAGCCTGCCTGGATGGATCAAGACGAGGGTCAATCTTCTGTCAGTATAAGGAAAAGCCTGCTCTCCTTCATCAAAGGCATCAGGGTTTGCTTTATACTGATAGAAGGAAGATTGTCTCTCATTGCCATCTTTTTGGTCCGATGATCTGATTTCAGATCTAAGGGGAGGCTGCTTAAAATATTGAAAATGGGGCAAGAGGGGTGACAGTTTACAATATAATTTAATAGAAACTCCCCCCCTCATGCCCCTTTTCCTTACGTCAGTCTTCCGGTCTTCAGAGCTGAAAGCCTGTCCAGATGGATCAAGACGAGGGTCAATCTTCTGTCAGTATAAGGAAAAGCCTGTTCTCCTTCATCAAAGGCGTCAGAGTTTGCTTTATACTGATTGACGTCACTGCAATCTTTTTGGTCTGATGATCTGATTTCAGATCTAAGGGGAGGCTGTTTAAAATATTAAAAAGGGGCAGGAGGGATTACAGTTTACAATATAATTTAATTAAATAGAAACTAGATTGATATTGACATTGCCAATGTTGGAGAGCAATAAGGAATTATAAGGAAAGAGCCATTACTATCCCTTTAAACTGCCCCTCCTTCTCTAATACTCCACAGGACATTACTTTTATAAAGAAAAGGTGCAGTCTATTCACCAAACCATACCCTCCACATCCTCTTCTCCAAACCTCCCAATTCCTTGAGCCAACCTCAGCTCATTCACTCCTGTTACAGATGAGAAGTTATCTCTGTTAATTTCTTCCTCTCCACCCACTAAGTGCCCCCTGCCCTCTCACCTTATTAAGGCTCTTGTGCTAATCTTGTTTCCAACCATAATAACTTTAACTCCACTCTTTCTACTTGAACTTTCATTCAAACATGCAACAGTCAAACATATATTCAAAAAACCCTCCCTTGACCTCACCTGTATTTCAAATTACTATCCAGTTTCTCTCCGTCGTTTTGTATTTAAGATCCTGGAATGCCTTGTATTCTCAAGCTTAGATTCTATTACTGGTGCTACTTTTATCACTGCTTTTATCTCCAGTTTTCTCCATAGATTTCAATAGAAAAATGTTTGCTAATACAGGTGTCAACATTTAGCACCTGCAAAAGAATCTGGCCCTTAATCTCTTTCCTCGATTCCAACCCTCTTCTTGGCCCATTATAGTCAAGTTTCTCTTCCAACTACTCCACAGAAATAGCAAACTTTCTAATGACCTACACACAGCACAGGACAATACAGTATACTTATTCTACTAGACCACTGTGCTGCCTTTGACACTGTTCACCCAGCAGGGCAAGATGGCAGCTGTCTGGCATCAAATCAGTATTAAACTCTTGATGTGTGCTCCTCACAACTCTTTTTGTCCATCAAATCAGTATTGCCTGCAGTAGTTCCTTGAAAAACATTGTTTCACCTCTAGGTAATGTACATCTGAGACTAGTAAATTGCACTAGTTACAATTACTGTACAAAATCTACTCTTTCATAGACATCCATTCCAAATCAAATTGATGTCATCAATGTATCTCTTATGCTACTGAATATATCTATGAAATGCATTACTACATCAAAAAGACATGCGTCTTCTCTACCAAACCATAAACAGACTGGCATATGATGGGGTGAATTTCATTCCAATTAAAATCCTATGTCTCTGTAGGAAGTAAGAGCCATCAAAGCATACAAATCAGACATCTTCTGCACAGAGAGGACTCTGGTCTGACTTTGGATTGCCCTGCTCCGTATCAGCCGTGTCACAGGCAGTCTCTACTGTGCATGACTGTGTTGTGACAAACTTTTTAGCGAATTGTTATATAGGATGCGTATGTCAGTGTTTCCTTAACTTGATTTAACCCTCTGAATGCCAGAGGGATAAGCAATGCACTCAAAGGATTAAAAGTGCAGCTATACTCTAGGTCAGTGGTTCTCAGACTCCGTGGAACTTCAAGGTACCCCAACAGTACATGGGGTTTCCTGGAACAAATTTAAGTAACGATAGAGGAAGCAGCAGACAGTATACATATGGTTCCATGTCTACTGGTGGACAGTAGTACAAGACTGAGGTGTCAGACAGTTATGCGTGGTTTTGTGATTACCAGTGGACAGTGAAACAAAGCTGGGGTGTCAGACAGTATATGTTGGGTTCTGTGGCTAACAGGGAACAGTGGAACAAGACTGTGGTGTCAGACAGTGTGTGTGTGTTTGTTTCTGTAACTACCATTGGACAGTAAAAGACAACTCTCTTATCAAACAGTTTATGTGTGGTTTTGTAACTACCAGTGGACAGTGGAACAAAGCTGGGGTGACAGACAATGCATGCACATTTCTGTGATTACCCATGGGCAGTGGAACAAAGCTGGGGTGACTGACAATGCATGTGCATTTCTGTGATTACCAGTGGACAGTGGAACAAAGCTGGTGTGACAGACAATGCATGTGCATTTCTGTGATTACTGGGGTGTCATAGAGTATATGTTTAGTTCAGTGAGTACTACAGTAGAAAAAGGCTGAACTGTCACACAGTGTATGTGTAGTTTTGTGACTGCCCTTGAGAAAGTAAATGTTATATTATGAAACACATTGGTTCTTATATCTTCTGTGTTTTAGAGTAGGCATTGGCGTCTCTCTCTCTCTCTCTTTCTCTCTATATATATATAAATAAATATATTCTTAATTGGATCTTTCCTTTATATGTCTATAGAATGTAAAGCTAAATCCCTGTGTTTTTAAACATGTTTTAACATCCTTACAAACTTAGGGTTCGATTCTATAACCAGCACTAAAACCGGTGCTACATTAAAAGCAAGCAACGTGTATTTTGCGAACATGTTTTACGCCGATATTCTTTTGCAGAACCACGGTAAAACTAAACTGGCGTACACAGCACATTTCTACATACTAACAAAACTTACTCTGTCTGCTTCTATTCAACTACAGCCTAAAAAAACTGCACAAAATGTCAAAGACCAAGGAAATAGGCGTAGGTTTGATGACAGAAAGATCAAGTTTAGTGTTCGATGTGTTCCCCTCATTATTAAAATCCAACATAGAGTGCCCCCTTAGACATATTAACCCCATTCTTTGAAATTCAAATTACAGTGTTTTATTTCCCCATTTTAATTCGACAAATATTGTTCAAATTTGGAGGGGTTCTGATATTCCACTTGAGGTCTGAACTTTTTTTTAACATAAAATTTAAAAAAAAAAATTGTTACTCATATACAGGCAAGGTATGCAGCCACATACCTTGCCTATTAACCCTTTGAGTACCAGAGGGGTAGCAAACACATTGCAATGCGTTGCTACCTCTCTAGTACTCAAGGGTTAATCATGCAATACAAATACGAGGGCATGTTAAAACAAATTGGAGAAGAACAACATCAAATTTAAATGGAGAAAGAAAGACATGGGAGCACTATAAGTCAAATTTTAAAGTGGGGGGGTTAAAATGTCAAATGTGAATAATATTTGTCAAATTCAAATGGTGAAAGTGAGCACTGTAACTCAAATTTCAAAGGGGGGGTTAATATGTCGAAGGGCGGCATGTTGGATTTCTATGATGTATACTGTATTCTGCACTGCTTTTGTTCGAACAATGGTTTTGAAACCGTCATTATGGTTTCTACTCCTCAACTCTGAGGAGCAAGATTGCTGACAGAAAGTATAACCAAAAAACAGGCAGTAATACTGAGCGTGATTAATAGAATGCTACTTGCATGTTGTTTTTAGTTGTTTCCTATAGACTTTTTTTTTGACTGGGGGTGTGTATAATTGCCACTGATTTTGTTTTCACAAATCCACTAAGAGGATACTAAAACCTGTCTTAAAAAACACAACACCTGTTGTTTTTTTTTTAGCGCTGGTAATAGAATCGAGCCCCTAGAGTCCAATTACAATGGATCCACAGAAATGAAAACATTGGAAGCAGGGTAAGCTAAATAGAGGAAAAAGAGGCTGGGTGCCAGACCCAGCTAATGTGAGAATCTAAGAAGCAAGAAAAGCTTCCACAGAATGCAAGTACCCACCCATGTGGAAAATATATTGCTGTGTGTATATATATATATACATTATTGTCTAACTGGTTGCACTCAGAAGAGGTTGTGCTCTTTGTTTTGTGCTTCTCAGTGTCAGACAGTGTATGTGTGGTTCTTTGACTAACAGTGGGGTCAGACAATGCATTTGTAAATCCATGGCTACTAGTGGATAGTTGAGTAAGACTGGGGTACCATTAGACAATGGAACAAGGCAAGGGTAGAAGACTGTGTATGTGTGATTAGGTGACTACCAGTGGACCATGGTACAAGTCTGGGGTGGCAGACAGGCATATCTTGGTAGATACAGGGCCAGAATTACCAATAGGCAGAGTAGGCAACTGGCTACAGTCACAAATGTTTAAAGGAACCTTAGCGGTGCTGGCCACTTCCACATTCTGAACTGTGAGTTTAGTCAGATAAAACTCAATGGCACAGATTATTTAACCCCTATAGAGATATCCAACTCATTGCTAAGCATTTCATTAAAGATCTGTTTAGCAACCATGGGGTTAAAAATTTGCACAAAACTGATTGGTTGGGAGGTGCGTAAGCATACATCCCAGACAATAGAAGGCTGGGAAGCCAGTCTCTGTGTAATTTTCCTACAGGAAGGCTCTTGCAACAGCCCGACAGGTCATAAGGGGGGGTGGATTTTTAGCCTGCCTTCCTGCTGCCACCACTGGCAACAACGGTGGAGGTGGTAGCATCATTTAACACTTTCGCTGCCTCATTTCATTATATTTTGTGACTGCCAAACATTACATTTTTATTTTGCATTGGGCCAAAAAATATTTATTCGTATTGGACTGACAGCACATATTTAACACTTTGAGTGCAGAGAGGTACAAAACTCATTATGCATTACTTACTCCACTGGCACTCAAAGGGTTAACGACTGCATAACTTGGATTCATAAGTTTTTGGAGCAAAGTTAATCTTGACAATTTTTCATCTTTTCAGGTACATCTTTGCTGTAAATAAAAAGATCAAAAGATAAGACGACAGAAAATAAGAAGACAGAAGATGAGACAGAAGATGAAGAGAAAGAAGAAGTAAGATAGAAAATAACAGAAAAAGATGGAGATAGCTGACCAGGGTGCTGAAGGCCTCACTGTATATCAGGGGCTTGATTCTATTACCAGCGCTAAAAAAAATCAGGCGTTGTGTTTTTTAAGTCAGGTTTTAGTATCCTATTACCTGACTTGTGAAATTATACATACCGCCAGTCAAAAAAAAGCCCATAGGAAACAATTAAAAACAACGTGCAATTAGTATCCTATTACTCACGCTCAGTATTACCGCCTGCTTTTGGTTACATTTAAGTCAGAAATGTTGCACCTCAGAGGTTGAGGCGTAGAAATCACAACGCCAGTTTCCAAACCATCGTTGTTCTAACAAAAGCAGTGCAGAATACAGTATACAGTATAAAAATCCAATATAGAGTGCCCCCCTTTGACATTTTAATCCTTCCCCTTGAAAATTCGACTTACAGTGCTTTCTTTCACCACTTTAATTCAACAAATATTGTTCACATTCAATATTTTATCCCTTCTCCTTGAAAATTAGACTGCAATGCTTTCTTTCACCACATTAATTCGACAAATACTGTTCCCATTCGAATTTTAACCCTTCCCCTTTAAAATTCGACTTAGAGTGCTCCCATAACATTCTTTATCCATTTTAATTCGAATAATATTGCTCCCATTCAACATTGTTTAGTCTCCAATTTTACTGCAAAATACAGAATTTTAATGTGTCCCAGTGATTCCTGTGCAACAGTGTATAACTTGCCATGCTAAGTGTGAAAGACCTCTCACTACTACTGTTTGTTGGCTAAATCTGTTTTATGTGTTAATACTACAGTAAGAAGTGATATTAACCCCTCCTTTACTGTTGTGAGGAAGGTTACTGAATAAGTGTTACCCAATTTACATAACAATAAGTGAAACTATTATAAAAAGGAGACTCTTTTTTACAATAGTTTCACTTTTTTTTTTAAGCATTATGTGGTCAAAATTTTAGTTATAAACTCTGACCTGCTCTGTGCCACAGTCTGCCGCTCTGCCTCTGCTCCCCTCCCTCTATCCAGACTCCTCCGATGATGGAGGCTTTCTGTCAGTAAGCTGGAGCGGTCTCATTTCACAGCGATCGAGAGGGAGGGGAGCAGAGGCAGAGTGACGGACTGCGGTTAAAGAGAAGGTAACCACAGTCTATGCAGGGTGCAGGGCAGAGTTTATAACTGGAATTTCAACCAAATAACTCTTAAAAAAACGTTAGACACTTTTACTCATATACAATATATAATCTAACTATTTAGGCTAACTTACATAGAGGTGATACATCCCCTTTAAAGGGATAGTAATGTTTCATAATAAAAGCAGCTCTAATTAATCATCATAGTATTTGGACTTTGGAGAGTGTTATTTCAATTTTGTCAGAGTTGTAGTTCAAGAGTAATTCAATTACAAAGTATCCCCCTCCCTCCCCGTTTACTGATGTAACACTGTTCAGCCAGAGCAGAAGGGAGGTGCCCAGGTAGACTGCAGAGAGGGACAATCTTCAATTAATATAAGGGAAAAACCTGAAAAACTTGTCAAGGGAGGCAGGGATTTCATTGTTCTCATAGGAAGAAGATTGTCCCCTGCTGTTATCTGTCTGGTCTATGGACTGGATTCCACATCTGAGAAGAGATGGCTTACACTAGGTAAAAGGGGTAGGAGGGGGAAACTTTGCTTGTGAATATCTCTCAAACCATAAAGGATAAAATGAAGTATTACTATCCCTTTAATCGTGTATAGGGGATTCTGCACACAATAAAAGTGGGTGTAGATTTTTATCAGTTAAAGTGGGTCCCTTAACGCTTGTTTCTGCCTAATGCATGGAATTGATTCAGAATATGGGACTTGTTATAATGGTTTCCAGCGGGTGCTAACTTTAGTACCCTATGTGCTTTTTCTTAAAATAGTATTTTGTCATAGAACAGGTAATTGCTTACCTTTTTTTTTTTTTTTTTTTTTGCAATGGGGCCAATTGAATCGAGGGCATAGTCTCATAAGAACAGACTTAGTAGAGCATAATTGCCCTTTAATTTGAAGATCTCATTCAATCAGTCTCCACTATTATTTAGTAAGTAAAATAAGACTTTACCATTCTAGGATACCTCTGCAGAACTCATAGGGATACATTGTATAGTTGATGTTTTTTATTTATTTTTAACACAGTGGATACTAGCTATGTCTCCAGCTCATTGCAAAGTAATGTGTTAAAAACAGCTCTAGAATCGATGGGGTTAAATAACTTATTTATCTTAACCCCTTAGATGATATAGAGGCCTAGCATGTTTAGCACAGTCTACTGTCATTGTGGTCATACAGAGGCTGTCTGTCATGGTTTTTGATGAACACTCAGACCCGACTGGTAAGGTTAAAGTTACTTTATTTGGATAAAGTACATACAATAAGTTAGGCCTAAAAGCCACAATAACAGAACATATATTGCAATAACAAGTCAGTCCCTTGAGATATAGGAAGAGATGGAGGCAACAGCTGGCTGGAGAGAGTTCTGAACCTGAACCCAAATAACTGGAGGCACACGAGACAATAGGCAACCAAACCCTAGCGAACTAGGGGCTAGCAGAGGCTACGCAGCCCAAGTATTAGCGGCAGGACCCTAGAACACTAGGAGTCCAGTAGTAGAGCAATGCTGAGCAATGAATTGGACACCCATCTGGCACTCAAAGGGTTAAAAGCACTTCTTACGCCAGTGGTAATTTGGGGAATGCCCCACACAGTTCAGTCTGTTTCCTCTAGATCTGCCCATCTTTCTCCTTCTGCTGACAGCCCAGCTCAGGGTAAGGCCCAGGTAGGACTTTGAGTTGATTGACAAGACAACAGTGGAGCAATTTTGGGGCAAAAAAATAACTGCATAATAATTATAGATATTGTAACTGTTATATTTATATTTATATGGATGCTAGAGAGGTCTTCATTACACAGAACCAAAGGCGTTAAAATTTCCATGCCAAGGAAAGGTAATGTTTATTTGTTATGTATTATGGAATTACCCACTTTCCTCTTTATCTGTATGTTTCAGTGGATAATCCATACAAACGTAGAAACAAGGCCATTTTTTGAGGCAACCCAACTTCACCGTAGGAAATATACAAAGAGCCATATTGGTTTAAAGGGATAGTAACATAGTAACATAGAAATTTAGGTTGAAAAAAGACTTGCGTCCATCTAGTTCAACCCTTTTCCTATTCCTGTTTACCATTGTTGATCTAAAAGAAGTAAAAAGAAAAACCCTCAATAGAGTAATTTCAAATTCTGCCTTGAATGGGGTGAAAAAATTCCTTCTTGATTCCAAATCAGATTTCTCATTGGATCAACAGGCACTAACTAAATAGTAATCCCAATATTATATACATAGTCCTCTATGTTCTGCTCTTTTAAAAAAGTATCCAGGCCCTTTTTAAAGGCATCTAATGTATTTGATAGCACCACCTCCTCAGACAGTGAATTTCATACACCCTTTGTATAGGCCCTGAACATATTTATAACGTGTTATCAAATCCCCTCTAAGACGCCCTTTCTCTAGTCTATACAAGTTTAACTTTTCTAGCCTTTCTTCATAACTAAAACTTTCCATCCCCCTTACTAGTTTTGTAGTCCTCCTCTGCATTTTCTCTAGTTCCATAATGTCCTTTTTCAGAAAAGGCGGCCAGAATTGAACAGCATATTCTAGGTGGGGTCTTACCATGGACCTGTAAAGAGGCATAATATCTTCCTCCCTTGAGTCAATACCCCTTTTAATACATGACAATATCTTATTGGCCTTTGCAGCTGCCAGCTGGCACTGCACGCTACTGCTAAGTCTATTGTCTACCATTACTCCAAATCATTTTTTATTAGTAGATTTCCCCAGAGAAAAACACCATTTAAACTATATATTGCATTTTTATTATTATAACCAAAATGCATAACGTTACACTTGTCTATATTGAATCTCATTTGCCATTTGCCTGCCCAGTTACCCAATTTGTCCAAATACTCTTGTAATGAAGACTTTTTTTTAAAGGGATAGTAATACTTTGTTTTAACTTTATTTTATTTTGTAGGCATTACAAAAACATGAAGAATGATATAAGTCTTATCTCTCAAACCTTTATGGTTTAAGAGATATTCACAAGCAGTGTCCCCCTCCCGCCCCTTTTACTGATGTAACACTACTCAGCCAAAGCAGAAGGGAGGTGCCCAGGTAGATTGCAGAGAGGGACAATCTTCAATTACCTGAACCTGAAAAGCTTGTCAAGGGGGGCAGGGCTTTCATTGTTTTCATAGGAATAAGATTGTCTCCTTCTGTTATTTGTCTGGTCTATGGACTGCATTCCACATCTGAGAAGAGATGGCTTACACTAGGTAAAAGGGGCAGGAGGGGGAACTTTGCTTGTGAATATCTCTTAAACTATAAAGGTTTGAGAGATAAGACTTATATCGTTCTTCATGTTTTTTTAATGCCTACAAAATAAAATAAAGATAAAACGTAGTATTACTATCCCTTTAAACAAATTAAAAAGCATTTGGCCCAGGATTGAACCCTGTGGTACTTCACTTACACATTTAGATCAACTTGAAAAGGTTAAATTTATAACTTTCTGCAATCTGTCATTGAACAAGTTTTCTATCCATGCACAGATGCACAACCCAAAGCCTTCTAATTTATATATTGACTAAAGGGTTTTTAAAAATTCAAGTAACAAGTAAAGTAAAGTCACGTATGAAGTAATTGCTATATTGTAGACTAGTTGAACAGCCCGTTACACGGGCCACAGTGCCTCTGACAGCCGGTCGCGGGGCAGTCGCGCAGTAGAGACTGCCCGCGCCACTGCTGATACAGAGCTGGATGCTCCTTCGGAGCGCCCAGCTCTGTATCAGCCGCGGCGCGGGCAGTCTGTACTGCACATGACTGCCGCACGCGCAGCAGTGTCTACTGCGCATGTCGGGCGTTACACACAACTTAGCGAATTATTATATAGGATATTAAAAAAGAGATTACTTGAGGTTAGTCCAATCTCTCAAACCTTTATGGTTTGAGAGATATATGAAGATGAAGTTCTCCCCTCCCTCCCCTTTCCCTGACATGAGCTGTAAAGCTGTCAGAAGTAGATTCTGGCCACTCGACCAGACAACGGCTCTTCAGCAGAGCCAAAATTGTGATATCTAAAAATAAATACTTCATTGGAACGGTCTACAAAGTGAGCTTTCAAACCAGGCACACTTTGTAGACCGTTCCAATGAAGTATTTATTTTTAGATATCACTACTTCGGCTCTGCTGAAGAGCCTCCGTCTGGTCGTGGGACCAGGATCTCCTGCTATCAGCTATACAGCTGACGTATGAGAAAGTTGAGAAAGCTATGAGAGATCAGACTAACCTTAAGTAATCTCGTTTTAATATCTACAATATAGTAATTACTTCATACACGACTTTACTATTACTTTGAATGGGAATTTTAACCCCTTCAGCTCTAGAGAGGTCTCCAATGCATTGCAAATTTGAATTTGTCCCTTATGGTGTAGTGATTTACATATCCTTTGCCTTCTGCATACAGCCCGGCCTTGGTGTTTTGTCTACAGTTCACCCTGTTAGGATTTCATGGAGACAGGCATGCTTTTTCTGCTTCTTCTTAGGAAGTTTTCAGTGGGAGGAGTTTGGGGTCTTGAGTGCCACAACAAAGAATCAATTTTGCCTCTGTTTGTATAATTATACCTAGGAACTTTCTTATTATAAACCCGAGGTCCACTAAAATCTGGGGGTGGCAATGTTCAAATGATGAGTTTCATAATGTGAATTAAATAATGTGAGTTAAAGCAGTGATGAAGCGGAGATAACTTCTCCTGTGATATCATTTGTCCAATTCCTATGTTATTCTATAGACCCCATGCATTAAAGGGATAGTAATACTTCATTTTTACTTTATTTTATTTTGTAGGCATTAAAAAAACATGAAGAATGATATAAGTCTTATCTCTGAAACCTTTATGGTTTAAGAGATATTCACAAACAAAGTATCCCCCCCCTGTTCAACCAGATAAGAAGGGAGATGCCCAGGTAGACTGCAGAGAGGGACAATCTTCAATTAAGATAATGGAAAAAGCTGAAAAACTTTTCAAGGGGGGAAGGGCTTTCATTGTTTTCATACAAAGAAAATTGTCCCCTTCTGTTATCTGTACTGTCATACAACCTGATCCACATCTGAGAAGAGATGGCTTACACTAGGAAAAAGGGGCGGGGAGGGGAACTTTGCTTGTGAATATCTCATAAACCATAAAGGTTTGAGAGATAAGACTTATATCATTCTTCATGTTTTTTTAATGCCTACAAAATAAAATAAAGTTAAAACGAAGTGTTACTATCCCTTTAAGATCTCTCAGACTTTAGGGATCTTATGGCGCGATGCAAGAAACGTTCGCGTTGGATAAAGGCATTATTGTGCTCAGGCAGATTTTCACATGTTCTAATCCAGAAAGATAAATACCGAACGCTTCTTGAATTACGCATAAAAAAATTTCAGCTAACTCAAATAACAATATACCTTAAACCATAATCAGCATAGTCTATACAGTTTCTGGGGCAGAGGGTATTCATATACACTGCTGCAAACTGTATTTTATTAATTGTAAGGATCAATTAACCTTTTCTATGCTGCTGAGTGCAATTATTGTTATTTTATACCTCTGAATATATCTATGTGTTTTAACCCTTTCATTGCTGGTAATCTTTATGGTAATAATTGTGGGTTAATTTACTATGTATCTACTGAATTGCTGATCACTCATTTATGTCATTGTTACTGATACTTTTTATATATAGTATATTGTATTTTAATAAACTATATATATTTTTGCACAAATATGCAGGATTGATTATTTCTATCAATTCTTTACTGTGAAGTAACGTGTCAATACCTAATAAAGTATAAAGTTCTCAAAATTATTTTATATTGTCATTTACCTATTTAAGTGAAGATATCCAGCCTGATTGGTTCTCTTGTTTTAACCCTTTGGATACCTTCCTACTAAATAGTCCGACAGCACCTAGTTTCTTTAAACAAAATTAAATAAATAGAAAAAAAAATTAGTTTATTTTTTTATGTGGTAAATTTAAGTTGTGTCAAGTAAATCAGGTTATGAAAGCTGTCAGTTTCTCAGCTGAGTGCCGGAGGGGTACGCAACGCATTGCAAAGCACTCAAAAGGTTAACAATAAAAAGTTACAAAATTATACAGTATATCATTATTCTGACTACAAATGTAGTATATCTCCTTATTTGTCCATGTGGATTCATGTAAGTGGGTAGCAAAACTATATATTAGAAAGTGAGATTAGGTGAACACATTAATAATATTTTAAATAAAAAGGATTATCATAATGTACAACAGCATTTTAACAGATGCCATAATGCCAGTCATATATATATATATATATATATATATATATATATATAATATACTAGTTTTAAAGTCTGTGTACACAGGCCAACACTGGTGGCACTGCAGTCATGCGCAGTACTGACTGCCCGAATGTGCCGCAGCTGATACAGAGTTGGGCGCTCCGAATTTAGACCATAGTCCTCTCTGCGCACCTTCCTGGGACCGCTCCATATCAGCAACGGTGTGGGGCAGTCTGTACTGCACATGACTGCAGTGTGTGCAGCCATATCTGCTACGCATGACGGCTTCTGACAAACATCCTTAGCTAATTAGAATATAGGATATTTAGAAAATGTTTACCAGGAAGAATACATTGAGATTTCTATCATTTTCAAGTATGTCCTGGAGTGTTTAAACATAGGACATGTTTTTTATATATCCCTTTTCAATCCCCAGATGCCTATTTTAATAATAATTACTTTTATAATTTTTGCATATGTCTCCGTTTTTTCATTTTTCACTTAAAACTGTTGTACGCTATAGAGGAACAGTAGAGAGAGAGTGAGGTAGGCCCAGAGGAAGGTGCTAGGTCTAGACCGAAATGCATAGGAAACCAAGCTAATGTAAAGAAGGAGAAGCTACACATACTTGTAGAACAGACAGCGAATCCCACCAACAGCCTTAAAAATCCTACTATTCTGAGGAGCGGATTGAACCAGATTACAGAAGGACTTGGACTGCTGCAGAGTACCTGTATCAAGGGAAAGCACAGGAAGATACAGCTATATTTTCCCAAGCTCATATCCAGTCTATTGATATTAGTGCACCTTCTCTTTCACAGAATCTATCAAAATTGATACTGTTCCATATGTTATTATCTCTTTTCATAATCTTTTTGAGGATTCACCGATGAATCATTGAGTTTATTGAAGGTTCATATTTAACCCTTCGAGTTCCAGAAGGGTATTCAGTAGTGATGAGCGAGCATGCTCGGCCGAAGCTCGGTTCGGCTCGAGCATCGCTCTGCTCGGCACATGGCGGTACTCGTACGAGTACCGCATGTGCTCGCCCGCCATGTTCGGGTCTCCTCCCCGCAAGTTTCGCGGCTGCTGCGCAGCCAATAAACGTGCGGGGAGGCTCTGACATCAGTGTAATGCCAGCAGCCATGTTGGCTGCTGGCATTACACTGATTGGCTGGCCAGAACCCGTGATCGGGTGCTGTATAGCACCTGACCAGCGAGTTCGGCTCAGTCTTAGCCAGGGAGAGATGAGGATAGGAAGGGAAAGTCAGTGTAGGGAGAAGAAAAGTGTTGGAACACCATATAAAGACCCAAAAGTCCTTTTTAGGACTGTTGTGTGTGGGGGCAGCAGTTATATTTTGTTTGGGGGGGCACAAATTAAAAAAAAAAAGTCACATATTCCGTTCACTGTGCCTAGCCGCAGATTAGCAGCACATTCTGTTTAGTGTGCAAAGTTGCAGATTAGCAGCACATTCTGTTTAGTGTGCAAAGTTGCAGATTAGCAGCACATTCTGTTTAGTGTACAAAGTTGCAGATTAGCAGCACATTCTGTTTAGTGTGGAAAGTGTAAAAAATAAACGTCACATATTCCGTTCACTGTGCCTAGCCGCAGATTAGCAGCACATTCTGTTTAGTGTGCAAAGTTGCAGATTAGCAGCACATTCTGTTTAGTGTGGAAAGTTTAAAAAATAAACGTCACATATTCCCTTCACTGTGCCTAGCCGCAGATTAGCAGCACATTCTGTTTAGTGTGCAAAGTTGCAGATTAGCAACACATTCTGTTTAGTGTGGAAAGTGTAAAAAATAAACGTCACATATTCCGTTCACTGTGCCTAGCCGCAGATTAGCAGCACATTCTGTTTAGTGTGCAAAGTTGCAGATTAGCAGCACATTCTGTTTAGTGTGCAAAGTGTAAAAAATAAACGTCACATATTCCGTTCACTGTGCCTAGCCGCAGATTAGCAGCACATTCTGTTTAGTGTGCAAAGTTGCAGATTAGCAGCACATTCTGTTTAGTGTGCAAAGTGTAAAAAATAAACGTCACATATTCCGTTCACTGTGCCTAGCCTCAGATTAGCAGCACATTCTGTTTAGTGTGCAAAGTTGCAGATTAGCAGCACATTCTGTTTAGTGTGCAAAGTGTAAAAAATTAACGTCACATATTCCGTTCACTGTGCCTAGCCGCAGATTAGCAGCACATTCTGTTTAGTGTGCAAAGTTGCA
This sequence comes from Rhinophrynus dorsalis, assembly GCA_037306005.1. Taxonomy (NCBI): domain Eukaryota; kingdom Metazoa; phylum Chordata; class Amphibia; order Anura; family Rhinophrynidae; genus Rhinophrynus; species Rhinophrynus dorsalis. The sequence goes on from CM074720.1 coordinate 514,728,657, forward strand.
GATTAGCAGCACATTCTGTTTAGTGTGCAAAGTGTAAAAAATAAACGTCACATATTCCGTTCACTGTGCCTAGCCGCAGATTAGCAGCACATTCTGTTTAGTGTGGAAAGTGTAAAAAATAAACGTCACATATTCCGTTCACTGTGCCTAGCCGCAGATTAGCAGCACATTCTGTTTAGAGTGCAAAGTTGCAGATTAGCAGCACATTCTGTTTAGTGTGCAAAGTGTAAAAAATAAACGTCACATATTCCGTTCACTGTGCCTAGCCGCAGATTAGCAGCACATTCTGTTTAGTGTGCAAAGTTGCAGATTAGCAGCACATTCTGTTTAGTGTGGAAAGTGTAAAAAATAAACGTCACATATTCCGTTCACTGTGCCTAGCCGCAGATTAGCAGCACATTCTGTTTAGTGTGCAAAGTTGCAGATTAGCAGCACATTCTGTTTAGTGTGCAAAGTGTAAAAAATAAACGTCACATATTCCGTTCACTGTGCCTAGCCGCAGATTAGCAGCACATTCTGTTTAGTGTGCAAAGTTGCAGATTAGCAGCACATTCTGTTTAGTGTGGAAAGTTTAAAAAATAAACGTCACATATTCCCTTTACTGTGCCTAGCCGCAGATTAGCAGCACATTCTGTTTAGTGTGCAAAGTTGCAGATTAGCAGCACATTCTGTTTAGTGTGGAAAGTGTAAAAAATAAACGTCACATATTCCGTTCACTGTGCCTAGCCGCAGATTAGCAGCACATTCTGTTTAGTGTGCAAAGTTGCAGATTAGCAGCACATTCTGTTTAGTGTGCAAAGTGTAAAAAATAAACGTCACATATTCCGTTCACTGTGCCTAGCCGCAGATTAGCAGCACATTCTGTTTAGTGTGCAAAATTGCAGAGTAGCAGCACATTCTGTTTAGTGAGCAAAGTGTAAAAAATAAACGTCACATATTCCGTTCACTGTGCCTAGCCGCAGATTAGCAGCACATTTTGTTTAGTGTGCAAAGTTGCAGATTAGCAGCACATTCTGTTTAGTGTGCAAAGTGTAAAAAATAAACGTCACATATTCCGTTCACTGTGCCTAGCCGCAGATTAGCAGCACATTCTGTTTAGTGTGCAAAGTGTAAAAAATAAACGTCACATATTCCGTTCACTGTGCCTAGCCGCAGATTAGCAGCACATTCTGTTTAGTGTGCAAAGTTGCAGATTAGCAGCACATTCTGTTTAGTGTGCAAAGTGTAAAAAATAAACGTCACATATTCCGTTCACTGTGCCTAGCCGCAGATTAGCAGCACATTCTGTTTAGTGTGCAAAGTTGCAGATTAGCAGCACATTCTGTTTAGTGTGGAAAGTTTAAAAAATAAACGTCACATATTCCCTTCACTGTGCCTAGCCGCAGATTAGCAGCACATTCTGTTTAGTGTGCAAAGTTGCAGATTAGCAGCACATTCTGTTTAGTGTGCAAAGTTGCAGATTAGCAGCACATTCTGTTTAGTGTGCAAAGTTGCAGATTAGCAGCACATTCTGTTTAGTGTGGAAAGTGTAAAAAATAAACGTCACATATTCCCTTCACTGTGCCTAGCCGCAGATTAGCAGCACATTCTGTTTAGTGTGCAAAGTTGCAGATTAGCAGCACATTCTGTGTAGTGTGGAAAGTTTAAAAAATAAACGTCACATATTCCGTTCACTGTGCCTAGCCGCAGATTAGCAGCACATTCTGTTTAGTGTGCAAAGTTGCAGATTAGCAGCACATTCTGTTTAGTGTGCAAAGTGTAAAAAATAAACGTCACATATTCCGTTCACTGTGCCTAGCCGCAGATTAGCAGCACATTCTGTTTAGTGTGGAAAGTGTAAAAAATAAACGTAACATTTTCCGTTCACTGTGCCTAGCCGCAGATTAGCAGCACATTCTGTTTAGTGTGCAAAGTTGCAGATTAGCAGCACATATTCCGTGTAATATGAAGAAGGCGGGTAAAAAGGGACGGGGAAGTGGACGTGATCCTGATAGTTCAGGGCGCGGGTCAGGACACGTAGAAACTGTGCCTGGTGCCAGAGCACAAGAAAGAAAGACATCCACCATACCTAGCTTCATGTCTCAGTTTACAGGGCGTCGCAGGACATCACTCTCGAGGTCAGACCACTGCGAACAGGTGGTCGGTTGGATTTCAGCTGATACTGCTTCCAGTCGGTTAAGCACCACCCTGTCTTCCACCAAGTCCACTCTCAGTAGACAAGAGTCTGGTCAACATAATCCTCACCCTGATCATCCTTCCTCCCACCATAGAGGGTCTGGCCAAAGAAGTGATCCCACACTGGGATATAGTGAGGAGCTCGTCTCATCACCAATCCTTCATTTGAACCTCTCTCCAAACACGCTTGCAGAGGAACATGAGATCTTGTGCCCTGATTCACAACCTCTAGAGGGTACCCAATCACAAGAAGATGACAGAGGGGAACGGCATTTAAGGTCAAAGGAAGTGGATGATGATGATGATGAGACACAGTTACCATCAAATCAACCACTATTACTGTCTCAAGACCTTGATGAGGAGGATGATACACAGTTGTCAATGACTGAGTATGTGGTGGGATCAAGAAATGAGGAGGATGATCAGAGTGAGGAAGTGGAGGAGGACTTGGTGGACGATGAGGTCACTGACCCCACCTGGGAAGGTGGAGAGCCGAGCGATGACAGCAGTCCTGAGGGTGAGCCATCTGCAGCACAGCAACAGGCTGGAAGAGGCAGTGGTGTGGCTAAAGAAAGAAGGTGGACCGCACCAAACCGGCCCGCAAATGTTCCACGGAGCACCCCCTTGCGTAAATCTCCCTTGCCAAGGGCTAGGTGTTCCGCGGTATGGCGTTTTTTTAAGGAAAGTGCGGACGACAAAAGAATTGTAGTTTGCAACCTGTGCCACACCAGAATGAGCTGAGGCATGAACACTAGCAACCTCACCACCACCAGCATGATCCGACACATGGCATCCAAGCACCGTAATAAGTGGGAGGAACTAGTGTTGAGCGAGCACCCCGATGCTCGGGTGCTCGGGTGCTCTGACCGAGCACCCCCTGAGGCTCGAGTGCTCGGCCGAGCACCCGAGCCCCATTGAACTGCATGGGGCGACACGAGCATTACACCAGGCACCCCCTGCTCTGATGAGGGGAGGGTGCCTGGTCAATGCCCCCCTTCATCTCCGCTATGCCCCCTTCATCTCCAAATGCCCCCTTCATCTCCGCAATGTCCCCCTTCATCTCCGCTATGCCCCCTTCATCTCCGCTATGCCCGTCTTCCACAATGTCCCCCTTCATCTCCGCTATGCCCCTCTTCCACAATGTGCCCCTTCATCTCCGCTATGCCCCTCTTCCACAATGTCCCCCTTCATCTCTTCTATGGCATAGAGGAGATGAAGGGGGACATTGTGGAAGAGGGGCATAGCGGAGATGAAGGGGCACATTGTGGAAGAGGGGCATAGCGGAGATGAAGGGGGACATTGTGGAAGACGGGCATAGCGGAGATGAAGGGGGACATTGTGGAAGAGGGGCATAGAGTCTATGCCCCTCTTCCACAATGTCCCCCTTCATCTCCGCAATGCCCCCTTCATCTCCGCAATGCCCCCGTACCTCCAGTCCCTGGTGGTCCAGCGGAGCATCTTCGCATCTGTGCCTCTTCCGGCACAGATCCCCGCCACCCGAACATGGCGGGCGAGCACATGGCGGTACTCGACGAGTACCGCCATGTGCCGAGCAGAGCGATGCTCGAGCCGATCCGAGCATCGGCCGAGCACGCTCGCTCAACACTAGGAGGAACGCCCGGTTCGCCAATCTGTGTCTGCAGGCCACACCAGTGCTTCCTCTTCCCCTGTTTTCGGTGCCGGCCAATCGCCTGTCGAAGGCGCAGGCCCGCATACCTCCCGCCCTGCACCTGTACCATCTGAAGCACCATCAGCGACCACATCCACTTCCCTGTCCCAGCGCAGCATCCAAATGTCGTTACCCCAGGCATTTGAGCGCAAGCGAAAATACCCAGCCACCCACCCACAGGCCATAGCACTAACCTCACACCTTTCCAAATTACTGGCCATCGAAATGCTGCCATTTAGGCTTGTGGAGACTGAGTCCTTCCGCAGCCTGATGGCAGCAGCTGTCCCTCGGTACGCAGTCCCCAGCCGCCACTACTTTTCCCGGTGTGCCGTCCCCGCCTTACACCACCATGTGTCCCGTAACATCACCCGTGCCCTGACCAACGCAGTTACTGGGAAGGTCCACTTAACGACTGACACATGGACAAGTGCTTGTGGCCAGGGACGCTACATTTCCCTGACGGCACACTGGGTGAATGTCGTGGAGGCTGGGAGCGACTCGGACCCTGGGATGGCACAGGTGCTACCCACGCCGAGGATTGCGGGCCCTACCTCCATCAGGGTTTCCGCCAGCACCTACGTTATTGGCTCCTCCTCCTCCTCCTCCGTTTCCACCTCCGAATTCTCTGCGCGCAGCGCCACTCACCCATCAGCCGGTAGCTGGAAGCAGTTTAGCACTGCAGTGGGGAAGCGTCAACAGGCCGTGCTGAAGCTGATCTGCCTTGGGGACAAACAGCACACGGCCTCAGAGCTGTTGCAGGGGATTAGTCACCAGACTGAGCAGTGGCTCTCGCCACTCAACCTGCAACCAGGCATGGTTGTGTGTGATAATGGGCGTAACTTGGTGGTGGCTTTGGAGCTCGGCAAGCTCACACACGTACCATGCCTAGCGCATGTATTTAATTTAGTGGTTCAGCGATTTCTAAAAACCTACCCCAATTTGCATGATCTCTTGACCAAGGTGCGCCGCGTGTGTGCACATTTCCGTAAGTCATCAACAGCTTCAGCCGGCCTGTTGAAGCTGCAGCAGCGCTTACAATTGCCAGCTCACCGGCTGCTGTGTGACGTGAGCACGCGCTGGAACTCCACCTTCCACATGTTGGCCCGGCTTTGTGAGCAGCAGAGGGCAGTAGTGGAGTACCAGCTGTTACACGGTTGTCGCCTGTCCGTTCAACTTCCTCTAATCAGAAGTGAGGAGTGGGAATGGATGTCAGACCTCTGTGAGGTTTTACGCAATTTTGAGGAATCGACACAGATGGTGAGCGGCGATAACGCTATTATCAGTGTAACCATCCCACTTCTGTGTCTACTGAAACGCTCGCTGCTCACAATTAAAACCGACGCTTTGCATGTGGAAGAGGTGGAAATGGGGGAGGAAGAGCTTACACAAGGTGATAGCCAGAGCACCCTCACTTCGTCTTCTCAGCGACAATTGGAGGAGGCGGAGGAGGAGGAGGAAGACACGGTTGCCTCCGCTACAGAGGGTAGCCATGGAACTTTAGTTCCATCTCTTCAGCGTGGGTGGGCAGAAGAGGAGGAAGAGGATGAGGAGATTGAGAGTCATCCTCCTGGTGAGGACAGCGAAATCTTGCCTGTTGGTACTCTAGCACACATGGCTGACTTTATGTTAGGCTGCCTTTCCCGTGACCCACGCGTTATACGCATTTTAGACAACACGGATTACTGGGTGTTCACCCTTCTGGACCCCCGCTACAAAGAGAATTTCTCATCTCTCATTCCTCCGGTGGAGAGGACAAGCAAAATGGTGCAATACCAGAAGGTTCTTGTCGAAAAATTGCTCCAAAATTTTCCATCTGACAACGCTGGCGGCAGAGTACGTGCTACCTTGGCCAACCAAGAAGGGGAGAAAAGGGGAGCACACAGCAGTTCCGACAAAGGCAGGGCAACACTCTCCAAGGCGTGGGACACCTTCATGACACCCCGCCAGCACCCTCACCCTGATGCGCAGCCTAGTGTCACAAGGAGGGAAAAGTTTTGGAAGATGGTGAAGGAGTACGTAGCAGACCGTGTCAGCGTCCTCACTGATCCCTCTGTGCCTTACAACTACTGGGTGTCCAAGCTGGACACGTGGTATGAACTGGCACTCTACGCGTTGGAGGTGCTGGCCTGCCCTGCCGCCAGCGTTCTGTCTGAGCGGGTATTTAGTGCTGCTGGTGGCATCATAACAGATAAGCGTATCCGCCTTTCCACCGAAAATGCTGATAGGTTGACACTTATAAAAATGAACAAGGCCTGGATTTCCCCTGACTTCTCCACTCCACTGGAGGAAAGCCCCGGGTGAACATAAAGTCACTTTAGATATGTTATTTACAATGATGGGAATACTCTGTATTCCCATTCACCCCTTCCACCCAAAAAACGGGTATATGGTTGACTCTCTTCCATATACCCTGTGATATAATTTTTATATAGGGCCAGCTCACCAGCGGGCCCTGTGATATAATTTTTATATAGGGCCAGCTCACCAGCGGGCCCTGTGATATAATTTTTATGTAGGGCCAGCTCACCAGCGGGCCCTGTTTGACAACTTTTTGTATAGGTCAGCTCACCAGCGGGCCTTCTTATATAATGTTTTATTGGGTCAGCTCTCTAGCGGGCCCTCTCATATAATGTTTTATAGCGTCAGCTCACTAGCGGGCCTTCGCATATAATGTTTAGGATGGTCAGCTCCGCAGCAGACCCTCACCCATAATGTTTTAGATGGTCGGCTTAGCTGCAGACCCTCATTCCTAATGTTTTAGATGGTCAGCTTAGCGGCATGCCCTCGCCCCTAATGTTTTAGAGGGTCACCAGCAGGCTATTAATCCTAATTTTTCAAGGGTGTGTATGATGCCCTCCTTTATGTGTAATAAAGGGTGTATTGGAGTGACATTTCAGTCTAATTTTTGGCAGCCCTTTCACTTAGTGCATCGGCTTTATGAGTGTTGGACCACTACCTGAACTATTGTACCACAATGTGAATGAGGCCCTTCATTTTGTGATATACAGGTTGTATCGGAGTGCCTCAGGTCCTCCCATTGAATTAAATAGGGCTGGGGTGTTCGACAGAGCAGAAGGTAGTTCTTGGCTTCATCCACTAAGTCACTTCGTCACTTTTACTCAATGGATCAGACCCCACTGTTCCGACTATAAATTTTGGACTTAACAAGGGCAAACGGACATGTTGTAAAACCTGTGGTAGCTGCGGCCTCCGTTCCTGAATGCTGTACCTTACCCGGGCCATAACCACGTTGAACACCTGCTTTACTCTGCGCACGTTTCCCTCTTAATCATGGCCCCAGTTCCGAAAAATCGATTAAATTTTTTGCAGAAGATATACAAGTAAATATACAGCAAATACTGTTTGGTAACAATTTTTCGCCTAAAGTCGTTTTTATCTTCCTTTTTGTGTGTTTTACGTTCAGTCTGTAAAAATGGCGTACTACGGGCGAAACATCGTTCCCAGCAGCGACGTTGGAGTCCAAGATGCATCCAGACATCCTCCCTATGCTGTCCCTGAACCATTTCTGTGGTGTTTCCATCATTTTCTGCCCTTTTCCTATGGACCAGGCACCCTCCCCTCATCAGAGCAGGGGGTGCCTGGTGTAATGCTCGAGTCCTCCCATTGACTTCAATGGGGCTCGGGTGCTCGGCCGAGCACTCGAGCCTCCGGGGGTGCTCGGCCAGAGCACCCGAACACCCGAGCATTGGGGTGCTCGATCATCACTAGTATTCAGTGCATTGCGTGGGTTAAGAGGAGTTATATCTGAGTGGCCAATTGAGAAATCTGAATCAGGATTCACTTATTTAACAAAAGAAAGAAGAAGCGCCCAATGGTGAAATACGTTCACTTGAATGTTAAATTCAATAAACAAACGCCATTGTACTCACAATTGCTCCAGGTCAGCAGAGGGGATATTCCAATGCTGACAAAACAGCTAGTGGAGATATTACACCGTCTCCACTCGGTGATCAAGGGTGCTGCTGCTCCAAAATAACTCCTTCCACACAAATACTTTGATATAAAATTTATTAAAATTGCATATATTAGCAAAAAATAACACGGCAACGTTTCGCAATTTCAAACCGCTTTCTCAAGCCAAGAACAGCTAATGATGATACAGCGCAGAATTTAAACTTCCCTGTCAGCGTCACAATTGGGTGCAAACTGAACACTCGTAAAAATATAACCAATCATATCCCCATATGTCTAACGGTAATCACGTGATGACACTCATGCGTGTTGAAGAGTGAAAACTCCCCACTCCATATTATGTAAGGGCAATGAACCCATGATAGATGTAATCACATGAGACATATGAAAGAAGTAAAAGATGTAAAAAATAATACAAAAATTAATAAATAGGGAATCTTTTTGGATATTTAAGTTGAATACTTTAGCTCCAATGGGATTAAATGAGAATATTGAGACTCCTTTAATATAATAATCAGGGAATTTTTGCTGCTTCTTTATATTTTTCATTTTTGTTATTTGTACAATGATGTTATATATGTTTATGTGTATTTCTGTATGTATACATATATTTTTATTTCCACACTATGCTTGTTTATTTTTATATATTGTTTATGCAAGCTTCATGCTGGCGGCAGTTGGGTGTTGGACTGTTCTTTTTCTAACTGATATAGAATGAGTATATGATAGTGTTTTCTATATATGTTATATGGTATATGATTTTTGGGCATTTTATTTTGTTTTATTTTATTTTTGGGAGATTTGTGTGAGTATCCAACCAATTTATTATGGTATATTTACTGTGCAGTGAGCATACGAATTTTTTCCATCTTTGGTTGGATTATGTATGAGATCATTTTTATTTGATATTTTTTCATTATAGTTTATATTTTAGTTTAGTTTGGGTGTTGATTGTTTTGTCAATGTTGTGTGTGGAGATTTAGAGTTTTTGAGTGTGTACCTATTCCATTGATACTTGACTTCGTTGGAATTAGTGCGCATGCGGGTATTTCTATTGGATGTTATTTGTGCATGCGCCGAGTTCCGGTAATGTGTGTATATAGAGTATCGGTGGCGATTTATATAGTGATGTTTGGATCCATCAGAGATGGTGCGCAAGTTAGTTTCCCTTTGGTATTGTTTATATATGTGTCTGATGATGTTTTGTGTAGAGATTTCTTGTGATTGGCACTTTGAATGGTTGCCCATTCCATTGATGTTTAGCCTCATCGGGGTTGATGCGCATGCGGTAGTTTTTATTATTACTTGCGCATGTGCCATACTCCGATGATGCTATGTTTATCGGGATCTCAGATATGCTGATCTCCAAGAGAGTGGTTGCGCATGTAGTGGTTTTGAGAGTTGTGAATATTAGGTAAGTGTAATATGGAGAATAGATGTACATTTTTTACATCTTTTACTTCTTTCATATGTCTCATGTGATTACATCTATCATGGGTTCATTGCCCTTACATAATATGGAGTGGGGAGTTTTCACTCTTCAACACGCATGAGTGTCATCACGTGATTACCGTTAGACATATGGGGATATGATTGGTTATATTTTTACGAGTGTTCAGTTTGCACCCAATTGTGACGCTGACAGGGAAGTTTAAATTCTGCGCTGTATCATCATTAGCTGTTCTTGGCTTGAGAAAGCGGTTTGAAATCGCGAAACGTTGCCGTGTTATTTTTTGCTAATATATGCAATTTTAATAAATTTTATATCGAAGTATTTGTGTGGAAGGAGTTATTTTGGAGCAGCAGCACCCTTGATCACCGAGTGGAGACGGTGTAATATCTCCACTAGCTGTTTTGTCAGCATTGGAATATCCCCTCTGCTGACCTGGAGCAATTGTGAGTACAATGGCGTTTGTTCATTGAATTTAACATTCAAGTGAACGTATTTCACCATTGGGCGCTTCTTCTTTCTTTTGTTGAGTTTTGAAAATTGTCCTGGACCGCTTGGAGAGAGCGTGTAAAGAAGACGCAGCCCTCTAAACGTGATTCCTGTGCTGAATCAGGATTATTATTCAGCAAGCGTGTTAGCTGTTTTTTCATATATATGATCTAACAGCCAATAGTTTTGTAAGTACCCACGTGTGGGGTGAATTGGTGACGGAATTCCATTTACAATCTGAATTGCACTAGGGCGCTTCCTTGTTGCTCTCCTTTTTTGTCATTTCACATTCACTTATTTAGTCAGTTATTGCATTCTTCTTTTGTTTTACTTTTACATGTTCGTAATTTCCATGGGTATTGTCACAAGAGTATAAGTATCGCTCCATACTAGAGTAGGGATTATGCGTTTTGTATATGTGGGGGCTGTTTGAGCAGCATACTTTGGGGTACTTATCACGCCATTAAGAAAATAATCCTATATAATAATTCGCTAGAATGTTTGTCAGAAGCCGTCAAGTGCAGTAGAGACTGCCCGAATGCAAAGAACGCTGGGAGCAGGGAATGCTGGGAGCATGGAATGCTGGGAGTTCTGTGCTGGGAGTATTCTGTGCTTTTGACCAGTCTCTACAGTGCATGACTGCATCGGTGGCAGGACGCAGAGCAGGACCGGCCTCTTAACCCTTTGAGTGCCAGAGGGGTACCCCTCTGGCACTCAAAGGGTTAACATCACCCAGACCTTGGCCCATGTACACTGGGTTTTACACTAGTATTCACTATTTCACATGTTACTTTTTGGGGTAAAACGTGCTCCAAGTCACTTTGTGTTTATAAAATTAATTCATAGTGGCCAGAGAGGTATCCAACACATTGCTTTACAATGCATTAGATACCTCAATGGCACTCAAAGGGTTAAGAAAATTGGAGTTTAACCCTTTGAGTACCAGAGGGGTATGCAACACATTGCTTTGCTCTCAAAGGGTTATTATTATTAGGATTCTTTGTATTATAAATATAGCACCATCTTTATAAGGGTTAACCGTTTAAGGGGTGCACAAAACACTGCAAAGCAATGCATTGCACAAACCCTCATTATTACGGGGTTAAAGTAGAGCAATTCTGGCTCAAATTAATTGCACCCAGGCTTTTATTGACTTAACTGTGGCTTTCAACCCTTTGTGCTCCAGAGCGATGTCTACCCCTCTGGCACTGAAAGAGTTAAAATCCTTGACGGTTAGAGAGCTCTCCAATTTATTGCCAAATAACGCATTGGAAATGTCTCTACCAATCCCAATTTAAATCACTGAAAAATTGGTAAATTATTGCTTGTGCTCCATTCCTGATGGTCTGCTCCAGAATTGCTCATCTTTTGATTTGTAACCATCTAGGATTTCGAGTTTGATTTCCAAGAGACATTTTGCAGGAGGCGACACGAAACAAGCTATAGACACAGAAAGAACATTGAGTCAGCAGGTGGACTTTCTGCCAACAGTGCAGTGATTTCATTAGCATGCACACACCACCACCACAACCCACTCATTGGTAAGCTATCAGTTTATAGATACTGAGCACTTTATATCATACAGCAAGAATCCACAGGGTGCATGAAGATGCAGGGAAAGTTTAGGGAACTTTTACTTTTAAAGAAGATTGTCTAGATAAACTCTGTGTATGGCTTCTCCATATTATCTCACATTTATTATAGCCAGTTGTTGGACTTCTAGTGTTGGGGATTGCAGCTGCCATCATCCCCAGCCAGACAAAAGAAGGTTACTGAAATGCAGCAGGTCATATCCACTTGTGTAATCTGCACCCGTTCATTTACTCTATAGTACATGTTGCTCTGTCTTATAGTTCTTTATCCAAGACTCCTGGCTGCAAAACTAGGGCAAAAAGGTTGCAAATGTATGAAGGGAAATTATCCTGTATTGGTCAGTGGAGCTATTAAGACTGCCATCATGGGGTACAGGAGAGACATTATTGTCCGCTAAGGGGTTTGACATTGTAGGAACAAGAAAAATTGTATGTGGTCCCCAGTCCATTAGTGTGGTTGATGTTTAGGGGTTTGCTGGGAAGGAGGAGAATGAGGACTGTGGTGGCGTGTGGCTGGGATGAAAACTCTGTAGTTCTACAGGACAGTTGCGTGCAAGGAAGAGCAGGGGGTGAGGCAGGAGGTGGGGTGGAAGAGGCAGGGGGCTCTTGATCTAGGTTTGTACTGGGCTCCAAAAATTTGGATGGCAGCCCTGGGAGCTGTTCAACCTCTAAGGGATCTATTCATCCGACATTGAATGGCTGAATACACAAGGACATATGTTGACCTTTTTGTGCATTAGCCATTTGCAAATTCACAAATGGCTAGCTCATATCTCGTACTCATTTATCAATGTGCTCAACTGTGTAACCCAATGTAACATACATAGTAATATCCATAGTAAGTCCATCAAATACAACCTTTGCTTCCTAGACCAGAAAAATGAGAATTATATTTGCCTTTCTGCTACCAAATGAGTATCGGTCTATTTAATGGAACTTCCTGGTTCATCTACTCATACACAGTATAACCCTGTATGTTCCCGCTTGAAAAAAAATGCATGTGGGTCTGGATTCTATTGCAGGGGCTAAATGTTAACACCCGTTTTATCAAACATTTTCCTATTGAAGTCTATGGAGAAAACTGGCAATAAAAAGCAGAGATAAAATTAGCACCTGTAGTAGAATCCAGCCCCTTATCTTCTATTAAATGCATCCATTGAATTTACCATTACCACATCCTTGAGAAAAGAATTCTTCAATCTAACAGAACTTACAGTAAAACGCCCGTTCTTCTGTTTTAGTTGAAACCTCCTCTCCTGTAATCTTAAGGGGTGGCCTCTAGCTATTTGATCAGGACACACTCACTAGAGAGATCCTTGAATTGATCTCTCATATACTATTACATTGTAACAATGTTGTGGAAGGGCAATATGCATACTCTTGGGTTTCTCAGTAACGGTGGCATTTTTAAAATATTTTACTCATATTTCCCTGTCTTGTATATACAAAACTGGGAAATAAAATTGATAATTGATAAAATACTAAAACATCTGTCAATGATCACAGAGAAACACAGCATATTGGCTACACTGATGAAGTCCAACCTATATATTTCAAAGTGACATCAGACTTCTGATATACAGCCAGATACAATGTAATATATGCACAAGGACATGTGAAAAATACATACTATTATCCTATATAATAATTCACTATGATGTTTGTCACAATGCAGTCATGCGCAGTTGAGACTGCCCGTGTTCGGACAGTCTCTACTGCACATGATTGCATCGCGTGAGTGTGGCGACGCAAGACTGCATCTCGTGGAGCAGTGAGATAGTGGCCTCTTAACTCTTTGAGCGCCAGAGGGATATGCAACGCATTGGAAAGCAATGTGTTGCGTACCCCTCTGGCACTCAAAGGGTTAACATTACCCGGACCTTGGCCCGTGTACACAGGCTTTTACACTAGTAGTAACATAGTTGATGAGGCTGAAAAAAGACATGTATCCATCAAGTCCAGCCCATTCCAAAAACACCTCTGTTGATCCAGAGGAAGGCAAAAAAAAAAAAGCCCTCTGAGGCAATTTCCAATTTAGCCTCAAGCGGGTAATAAAAATCCTTCCTGACCCCAAATGTCAGTCAGATATTTCCCTGGATCAACATCCTATCTGCTTTGAAGCCACCTATCATAATTTTCATATTTCATATTGTTCTGTGCTAGATAGGCATCCACTGCTTTTTTGAAAGCAGTTACAGTATCTGCAAGTACAACATCCCAAGGCAAAGAATTCCATAGCTTTACCGCCCTTACTGTAAAGAATCACTGCCTTTGTTTTAGTGTTTAATGGATAACCTCTTGTTCTTAGCTCAGCTATTTGCGTAAATAATTAATTGGCTAGTACTTTGTGTTGACCTTGAATGTATTTGTAAATGGTAATCATATCACCCCTTAGACCTCTCTTCTCTAATGTAAACATACCGAGTCTGGCTAGTAATATATATCAGGCCTCCATGGTCATATAACTTGTGGGCACACATGAACAAAATAAAGGTGGAGTAGTTCTGGGAAAAACCAGCTACACCATAGAAAATGAATACAAAGTTCCAGTGATAACCACTGAATTCTAGAGCAGTTACCAACATATTGCACCACAATAGAGACTGTAGTAGAATCCAAAGGGTTAAAAGCTTCATTTCACTCAATTTGTTTCCTATGTTGCTGTCTCCTGAACAAAGTCCAATAGCTCTTTCTGACCATAGCAAGGAAAGTGTTTGTCTGTATGTGTGCTATTAGGAGATGTTACTTCTCCTTTAAAGTGGCAGTAATGTCCCAAAATTTTTTTTACAGTTTTGTAGAGGTTAAAATATTAATCAAATCGCTCCAAACCCTATCTCTCAAGCCACTATGGTTTGAGAGATATAAGGATTCAAAGTTCCCCCTCCCTCCCCTTCTCCTGATCTCAGCATCTAGCTGACAGCAGGAGGTGCTGGTCAGGGACCAGCAAGCGGCTCTGCAGCACAGCCAAAATCACAGTCCTTAAAAAGAATTCATTCACTGGAAATATCTACAAAGTGTGCTTGCAAATCAGGCACACTTTTTAGACCTTTCCAATGAATTAATTATTTTTAAGTAACACGATTCGGGCTCTGCTGCAGAACCTCCTCGATTCGTACGACTCGATTCTCCTGCTGTCAGCTTTACAGTTGACATCAGGAGAAGGGGAGGGGGGGGGGACTTTGAATCCCTGTATCTCTCAAACCATAGCGGTTTGAGAGATAGGGTTTGGAGAGATTTGATTAATATTTTAAACTCTAGATATCTGTAAAAAAAAAAAAATTTGGGACGTCACTGTCCCTTTAAATAGTAAAAGACCAAGTGGGTATGTAATGTGTTGCTTCTGTTCCCTAAAGGGTTAAGATAGCTCAATGATATAACTAATTCAAGGACACAGACCAATCATTTATAACTCTAAATGCTGCTTTTTTAAAAAGTAATCACATCAGAGACATTGGGTTTTCATCATGGGAAAAATCGTTTGCAACAAGAACAGTTATCTAACAGCCTCTTGACTGAAAAGTACCTCCTAATCCTTCTTATCCTTCTACGGAGAACAGAAGAAAGAGAGCGGACAAATAAAGATTTACTCAGGTGATCCTTTATTTTGCAGTTGTTTGTGTTAAGAGCTTCACAGAATAACATTTAGAGAACTTTTTTAATCAAAAGCTGATGCTTGCTGTTCGCAAAATCAGGACAAAGAAATAGCTCAATGATGACTATATTGCATTGGAAATTAGTGTAAATGGAAAAGGAACATCTCCTTTGCCACTAATGAAAATTACATTGTGTAGGTGCCAAATGTCAGTGTGAATATTATGACAAATCTTTCTATATTTCCTCTTAAAGGAGAACTATCACCCCAGCGAAAGTCCACCTCACCTAAATAGGCATCCAGCGATAAGCTTAAAGGAGCAGTAAACTTTTTTTTAGAAAAAAATATATATTGTAGAGATTTTCCTATTGAGTAAATTAATGGTACTCCGACTGTGGAGAGATTTATATTTCCAGAGTTATTACAGTTTAAACCCATGTTTTTTTACATTAGCAGTGCCCTCTAGTGGTCAAATTCTAATTAGATTTCCTGTTAGATTCTAATGGAAAGGAAAGTCAGAAAAGTCAGAGACATACAGTTCTCCATAGAATGTGATAGTAACTTCCTGTCACTTCCTGTCAGTTAGAACTATCAGGAAGTAAACACAGTAAATTCACTTCCTGGTTATTTGAACTGCTATAATTTTTTAATAAAACATCTGATAGCAGTGAGAGCGACCTTGTTTTATTCAACGGGAAATGCTCTATAAAATATGTGTTTTCATAAAAAAAGTTTACTGCTCCTATAACAATCAAACTGTTATGTAGAAGCCAGCGAACTGGAGCTAATAAAATTGGGGCCAATTCTTTTAGCGATAGGGTTGCCACCCAGCCAGTATTTTGCCGGCAGGCCGGTAAAAAATTGGCTTCTGTCCAATGTTAAGTCTATGGAGGGAATGCCATGGCCGGTATTTTTTTGAAGAAAAGGTGGCAACCCTATTTAGAGAATGTGATTCTTCTACTTGCTCTGAGGACACGGATTATACTGCAGGAGATCCTTTTTTGTCCAAAGTTCGTGAAGGGCAAAATCCAAACCACAGAAACCAATAGAAAAACCAGAAGCGGAGGAAGAAAGCATACCAAGCACTTCCTCTCAGATGATACTAAGGCAAAGAGCCAAATAGCAGTGTATAATCTATCTAGCAGAATACTAACTAATACAGAGATGGGGGTTATTAGCGAGGGTTTGAATTTTGTCTCTACCTCGAAACAAAATAAATTCAGCTGGGAATTAGATTTGATTAAATTACAATTGTCACTATCATGTTTCTTATAAGAATGCTATGACTTGGATTATTACTGCTGATCTTAGTTATTCACCAACCAAAAGAGCTGCATTTCTGGGGCAGATCAACTGCACCTTATAGGAGAAATGACATGTATGTGAATTGTATTCATTTCAAGGTTGTTTTTAACCTCTTAAATGTTACAAATATTTCTAATAAACTGTTGTGTTGGAGATCTACCTGGTATTTGTGATGTAAAAAGCACCCATTGAAATCAATTAGATTTTTTGGTTTCACCCTAAGATGCAATAGGTTTGCTCCAGTATTACGCTTCTTGAGCTTGATGAATAAGGCCATTAGTGTCCAAGATACATATGGATCTGGCAACACTGGATCTAAAAATTTAAACCAGATCAACCCTCTGTTATCATGATTTATTTATAAAGCAAAATATCCCAAGAGTGCTTGCAAAAAAAAAAAAAAAAATAGTAAGTACCGTGTGGTATAACAACGCTTAGAATTTTCTTTTGAGTGTAATTCTGCATCCTCATCCTGCATCTCTCTTTGGCATTTTGTTACACTATGAGATATTTTGTTCAACAGCAGCTGCAATCCAACAACTGCTGGAGGAGGGACACAGGTTGCCCACTCCTGGCACAGACCCTCGTGCAATAGGAGAAGCATTTATTTTATATTTGTCTCTCACTGATCTCCTAGGACACAATAGTGAATGGGAGTTTCTGGAAAACTGTGGACCCCTTTTGGCTTGCTCTTGTAAAGAGACAAGATATTTAACAATTCTGTACAGCTGATTAAGAAACCATAGCATAGCATAAATGGGCGGATGGGTGGAGACAGAACTGCAGAAGATCCTATATGTTAGAGGCAAGACTATACAATTGATCCTGGGGGATCATCGAAAAGCTTACAGAATTAACTGGCTGATGAAGCATTGCAATTAAAGTAAATGATCTTGATATTCATTTTCTGCATGGATTGGAGTGAAGGCAGTCTTGGAGAAAAAATAACTTACGGTCTGTTGCATTGGAAGAGTCAAGACATGACATGGGAGCAAACGTGTTTCCTTTGTAAGAAATGAACTTACAGATGTAGAACAGGCGAAAGGACTTTGTGAATGACTGGATTTGAGGAATGAAGGGGATAGTGGAGAAAAATGATGACTCCAGAGAGAGTGAGATGTTTCTGCCATAGTAGAGTTTATGGGGCGTATGCACAGTGACCAGGTTTTAGTAACTGCATTTTACCTCCTTTCGTTCTACCTTCAGTGCAAACCTTGCCTTCCCTCCTCCCAATCCTGCCCACTCTGATTAAGTCCTGGCCATATTATGACACACATTGTGTCATTTGTACGTTCCCACCCCCAGTCTATCTTGATACTCCATTGTAATGGGACAATAATGTTCTCAGGTATGGCTAAAACAGTGGTCTGCGGGTAGGTTGATTATCTCATGCATGTCCAACATGTGATTTACTTATAAGCTGTGAAAACAGTAACCCTAAGCTAAGAGACTCGTGTTTATATGGGTTTGGTATCTAAAAAGTGGCTGCACTGTGCTCTCACTGGATTGCTGCTCCATGGAATTCTGTGAATGCAATGGAAACAATGAAAGCTTTGGATTATATAATGGAAAGGTCTGACTGAGGTCTGCCTCAGAAAAGGGAGAAACTCCATTTCTGCTGAAAGCATTGCATGCATACCTAACTGGAATAATTCTGGAGAAACCAACTGCACCATAGGGGGGCAGAAATAAAAATGCTAGTTGATTTAATTGGACTTCTATCCCCTTACATGCTACAGAGGTCTCCTATGTGTTGCAAATAATGTTTTGGAAACCTCTCTAACATTCATGGAGTTGAAAGACCCATTAAAATGAATAGGAATGTTATAAACTTTTATTTGCCATCCACGATGCTGTTGGTCTGTTCTACAACTATTCCATCCCTTTTAATACATCAGCTGCTTTGTGTTTTGAATTATCCTTAACGTCGTAATATTAAAACTTTGATTTAGATTACCCCTTCCTGTGTGAGATAGAAATGTACTCATGTTTGTCACCTGATTGTGAGAGAGCTCAGCTGGTTGGCTTAACAGCTATAGAACCTTTTCATATCGCAGTGTTGTTGGGTCTAGTGCAATGAGGATCAACTCAGCCTTTCATCCTTCTGAGGTAGAAGCAATGAGTGCCGGGAAGTTGGATAATAATAACATGGATACCTGAGGACCTACTTGACAATGAGAGATAATCTCTAGGTATCCTTCCTGGTAAACTAGCAAAAAAAAGAAAAAAAAAGGAAGAAAATGTCCAAAAAAATGTTTTAATAGATTTGTAGAGCTTAAAAAAATAAGCTAAATGCCACAAATCTTATCTCTCAAACTGCTGTGGTTTGAGACATATCATCCGCTAAAGTTCCTCTTCTCCTTCTGTCAGCTGTAAAGCTGACAGAAGGAGATCAGTGTTTCCTGATATGAGGAGGCTCTTCGGCAGAGCTGCAATAGCGCAATTTAAAAATAATTACTTCTTTGGAAAGGTCTAAAAAGTGTGCTTGCAAACCAGGCACACTTTGTAGACTGTTACAAAGAAGTAATTCTTTTTAAATCAAGCTATTGAGGCTCTGCTTAAGAGCCGCTTGTCGGTCACCAGACTGAGAACTCCTTCTGTCAGCTTACAGCTGACAGAAGGAGAAGAGGAGGGAGAGGGGAACTTTAGCGGATTATATCTCTCAAACCATAAATTTTTATGTTTCCGCGGCGCAGGCAGTCTCTACTGCACATGACTGCCCCGTGACCGGCTGGCAGTGGCACTGTGGCCCGTGTAACGGGCTCTTCAACTAGTATATATATATATATATATATATATATATATATATATATATATATATATATTAGTATAGGATATGTTTATTTTTATATATATGTGTATATTTAAGGCAAATGTAAAGGAATATAGTAACTTTCAGAGAGAATAAATCGATATAAACATAGTTGTAGATGTGCCCTTAGTATTTTATACTACTGTCGTAATCAGACTAATAACTCTTTTTGTATGAAATATTTCCATCTCCCCATTTGTCTAATATACTACACTTAGTACTTTTTTTGCCTTTCCTTTTTCTCTTCCTCTTTATTGCGCTGACCCACATTATACCTCCATAATTCCCATTCACCCAGCAACAAGGTCTGAGCTGCCATGAGTTAAAAATCAATAACTTTAATTATTTCAAAAATAAAATCCCATTATGAGATGAAAATAATAAGAAAAAGGAAATAAATAAATAAATAAATAAATGTGTATAAAAAGTCCCTAAGGACCTTAGTCCTTAGGGACTTTTTATACACATTTATGTTTTATTTATTTTTCTTTCTTTATTTTTTCTTTTACCTTTTACATATTATTTATAATAGATGGGAGATCAGTGAGTGCCTTATAAGTAGTTCTCTTCCTTTTTTCGCTATTATTTCCTGGCACCATCACCTCTTAAAGGGATAGTAATGTTTCATAGTAAAAGCAGCTCTAATTAATCATCATAGTATTTGGACCTTGGGGAGTGTTATTTCAATTCTGTCAGAGTTGTAGTTCAAGAGTAATTCAATGACAAAGTATCCCCGTTCCACCCATTTTACTGATATAACACTGCTCAGCCAGAGCAGAAGGGAGGTGCCCAGTTAGATTGCAGAGAGGGACAATCTTCAATTAAGATAAGGAAAAAACCTGAAAAACTTGTCAAGAGGGGCAGGGCTTTCATTGTTCTCATAGGAAGAAGATTGTCTCCTG